>ONZH01009216.1:0-42146 GCA_900303285.1 Rhinella marina | reverse complement strand
CAGTAATCTCCTCTATGGTAACCTACCTGAGAGCAGATCGCCCCCAGTAATCTCCTCTATGGTAACCTACCTGAGAGCAGATCTTCCCCCAGTAATCTCCTCTATGGTAACCTACCTGAGAGCAGATCGCCCCAGTAATCTCCTCTATGGTAACCTACCTGAGAGCAGGTCACCCCCAGTAATCTCCTCTATGGTAACCTACCTGAGAGCAGAGCAGATCGCCCCCACCCCAGTAATCTCCTCTATGGTAACCTACCTGAGAGCAGATCCCCAGTAATCTCCTCTATGGTAACCTACCTGAGAGCAGATCGCCCCCAGTAATCTCCTCTATGGTAAACCTACCTAAGAGCAGATCGCCCCCAGTAATCTCCTCTATGGTAACCTACCTGAGAGCATGGATCGCGCCCCCAGTAATCTCCTCTATGGTACCTACCTGAGAGCAGATCGCCCCCAGTAATCTCCTCTATGGTAACCTACCTGAGAGCGGCCCCCAGTAATCTCCTCTATGGTAACCTACCTGAGAAGAGCAGATCGCCCACAGTAATCTCTCTATGGTAACCTACCTCAGAGTAACTAACCTAACCTAGAGCAGATCGCCCCCATAATCTCTCTATGGTACCTACCTAGAGCAGACGCCCCCAGTAATCTCCTCTATGGTAACCTACCTGAGAGCAGATCGCCCCCAGTAATCTCCTCTATGGTAACCTACCTAACAGCAGATCGCCCCCAGTAATCTCCTCTATGGTAACCTACCTGAGAGCAGATCGCCCCAGTAATCTCCTCTATGGTAACCTACCTGAGAGCAGATCGCCCCCAGTAATCTCCTCTATGGTAACTACCTGAGAGCAGATCGCCCCCAGTAATCTCCTCTATGGAACCTACTGAGAGCAGATCGCCCCCAGTAAATCTTCCTCTAGGTAACCTACCTGAAGAGCAGATCGCCCCCAGTAATCTCCTCTATGGTAACCTACCTGAGAGCAGATCGCCCCCAGTAATCTCCTCTATGGTAACCTACCTGAGAGCAGATCGCCCCCAGTAATCTCCTCTATGGTAACCTACCTAACAGCAGATCGCCCCCAGTAATCTCCTCTATGGTAACCTACCTAAGCAGATCTCCCAGTAATCTCTCTATGGTAACCTACCTGAGAGCAGATCGCCCCCAGTAATCTCCTCTATGGTAACCTACCTGAGAGCAGATCGCCCCCAGTAATCTCCTCTATGGTAACCTACCTAAGAGCAGATCGCCCCCAGTAAATCTCCTCTATGGTAACCTACCTGAGAGCAGATCGCCCCCAGTAATCTCTCTCTATGGTAACCTACCTAAGAGCAGATCGCCCCCAGTAATCTCCTCTATGGTAAACCTACCTGAGAGCAGATCGCCCCCAGTAATCTCCTCTATGGTAACCTACCTGAGAGCAGATCACCCCCAGTAATCTCCTCTATGGTAACCTACCTGAGAGCAGATCGCCCCCAGTAATCTCCTCTATGGTGGTAACCTACCTGAGAGCAGATCGCCCCCAGTAATCTCCTCTATGGTAACCTACCTGAGAGCTCGCCCCAGTAATCTCCTCTATGGTAACCTACCTGAGAGGCAGATCACCCCCAGTAATCTCCTCTATGGTAACCTACCTGAGAGCAGGTCGCCCCAGTAATCTCCTCTATGGTAACCTACCTGAGAGCAGATCGCCCCAGTAATCTCCTCTATGGTAACCTACTGAGAGCAGATCGCCCCCAGTAATCTCCTCTATGGTAACCTACCTGAGAGCAGATGCCCCAGTAATCTTCCTCTATGGTAACCTACCTGAGAGCAGATCGCCCCCAGTAATCTCCTCTATGGTAACCTACCTAAGAGCAGATCGCCCCCAGTAATCTCCTCTATGGTAACCTACCTAAGAGCAGATCGCCCCCAGTAATCTCCTCTATGGTAACCTACCTGAGAGCAGATCGCCCCCAGTAATCTCCTCTATGGTAACCTACCTGAGAGCAGGTCACCCCCAGTAATCTCCTCTATGGTAACCTACCTGAGAGCAGATCGTCCCCAGTAATCTCCTCTATGGTAACCTACCTAAAGCAGACCAGTATCCTCTATGGTAAACCTACCTAGAGAGCAGATCCCCCCAGTAATCTCCTCTATGGTAACCTACCTAAGAGCAGATCGCCCCAGTAATCTCCTCTATGGTAACCTACCTGAGAGCAGATCGCCCCCAGTAATCTCCTCTATGGTAACCTACCTGAGAGGAGATCGCCCCAGTAATCTCCTCTATGGTAAACCTACCTGAGAGCAGATCCCCCAGTAATCTCCTCTATGGTACCTACCTAACAGCAGATCGCCCCCAGTAATCTCCTCTATGGTAACCTACCTGAGAGCAAGTCACCCCCAGTAATCTCCTCTATGGTAACCTACCTGAGAGCAGGTCGCCCCCAGTAATCTCCTCTATGATAACCTACCTGAGAGCAATCACCCCCAGTAATCTCCTCTATGGTAACCTACCTAAGAGCAGATCGCCCCCAGTAATCTCCTCTATGGTAACCTACCTGAGAGCAGATCGCCCCCAGTAATCTCCTCTATGGTAACCTACCTGAGAGCAGATCGCCCAGTAATCTCCTCTATGGTAACCTACCTAAGAGCAGATGTCCCCAGTAATCTCCTCTATGGTAACCTACCTGAGCAGCAGACCCCCAGTAATCTCCTCTATGGTAACCTACCTGAGAGCAGATCGCCCCCAGTAATCTCTCTATGGTAACCTGAGAGCTGAGAGCAGATCCCCCAGTAATCTCCTCTATGGTAACCTAACCTACCTAACAGCAGATCGCCCCCAGTAATCTCCTCTATATGGTAACCTACCTGAGAGCAGATCGCCCCCAGTAATCTCCTCTATGGTAACCTACCTAGAGAGCAGATCCCCCAGTAATCTCCTCTATGGTAACCTACCTGAGAGCAGGTCGCCCCCAGTAATCTCCTCTATGGTAACCTACCTGAGAGCAGATCGCCCCCAGTAATCTCCTCTATTGGTAACCCCAGTATCTCCTCTAACCTACCTGAGAGCAGATCGCCCCCAGTAATCTCCTCTATCTCCTGGTAACCTAACCTGAGAGCAGATCGCCCCCAGTAATCTCCTCTATGGTAACCTACCTAAGAGCAGATCGCCCCCAGTAATCTCCTCTATGGTAACCTACCTAACAGCAGATCGCCCCCAGTAATCTCCTCTATGGTAACCTACCTAAGAGCAGATCGGCCCCAGTAATCTCCTCTACGATGACCTACCTGAGAGCAGACCAGACCCT
The DNA here is from genome assembly GCA_900303285.1 of Rhinella marina. NCBI lineage: Eukaryota > Metazoa > Chordata > Amphibia > Anura > Bufonidae > Rhinella > Rhinella marina. Next base: position 38,861 of record ONZH01009216.1, on the reverse strand, counting down.
CTACATGGTACCTGTGTATTCTCCTATAATCCCTTCCATCTAATCCTTGCAGGTGCCCCCTCCCCCACATATATGCTATGGATGACACTTACCTGACTCTCGACTCTCTTTCCCAGCACCAGGCTCTTTCTGATACAGATCGTAGCGCGTCATCCTCCTCTTCCCAATCATCCCCTTCACTTTATAGTACTTCTCTGAGAGGGACAGGAGCCGGTAGGTGGACACTTGGTGCTCGGTGTTGATGGCGCGGACGATCACCGTATCAAACTCCACCTTATCCTGGAATCTGGTCAGTAAATGTCCAAAGTTACAAATTTTTTTTTTTTATTCTCTCACAGGAAACTTTTCGGTGTTTTGTTTCCACAGCACCTCTCCAGACAATGTGTCTCCATGGCAACAGACAGCAAACAAACTCAGTGTATCGGCCATTGGTGGCACAACCAGTGATTGAGGTGAGACAACCCCTTTAAGAGAAAGCGTCACACGTACCGAGCCTGCAGCTTCTTCAGTCCTATGTTGTGCTTCTCCTGTTCCCAGGCCAGCTCCTTCAGCACGGTGCGGATCCTCTCCGACGTCTGACGTTCCATTTCTTCTCGGATCCTATGGTCCATCTCAAACTCCTGGAAGGAAGGACAATGCGTGTCAGACCTGTCAGCATTCAGGTCACGTCTGTCTCTGACATCAGAAGACTGGGAGGGAGCTGGTCCCATCTCAGAGACGTCGGCGACGTGCGGCGGTCTCGCCACAACCACGTATACAGCGGTCCATCAAGTATGACCTCGATTTAAATAAAAATCCTGTAACTTCCTGATCGGCTTTCATTGTGTGGACTGCGAAAGTTATGAAAAAATATGAAGGATTAAAATTCGTGATATTAATTTTTCAGCACGGCAGGGGTGTAGCTAGGATACATTTCACCCAAAGGTTCAGTTTCCTGCCCACGCCTTGTATCTAAACACTTTGGCGATGTGTTTAGCTGGCCCTCCCCCTTGGCACCCAGCACCTGGGGCACCCTGTTAGTCCCAATAGGTACAGTATCTTCCTGCCAGTCTGGAGCTTGTACATCAGCACAGGAGGTCTGGACCACTGGGTGGTGGTTTGGGTAATAAACATATTATGGGCGACACGTGGAGGGGTGATCCTCGTTACCTACCACTCTGCTGGGCGACACCTGGAGGGGTGATCCTCGCTACCTACCACTCTGCTGGGTGACACATGGAGGGGGTGATCCTCACTACGTACCACTCTGCTGGGTGAAATGTGGAGGGTGCTCCTCGCTACGTACCACTCTGCTGGGAGACACGTGGAGGGTGATCCTCGCTACGTACCACTCTGCTGGGAGACACGTGGAGGGGTGATCCTCGCGTACGTACCACTCTGCTAGGTGACACGTGGAGGGGGTGATCCTCGTTACGTACCACTCTGCTGGGTGACACGTGGAGGGGGTGATCCTCACTACGTACCCCACTTCTGCTGGGTGACACGTGGAGGGGGTGATCCTCACTACGTACCACTCTGCTGGGATGTACACGACACGTGGAGGGGGTGATCCTCGCTATGTACCACTCTGCTGGGTGACACGTGGAGGGGTGATCCTCGCCTATGTACCACTCTGCTGGGTGACACGTGGAGGGGTGATCCTCGCTATGTACCACTCTGCTGGGTGACACGTGGAGGGGGTGCTCCTCGTTACGTACCACTCTGCTGGGTGACACCGTGGAGGGGGTGATCCTCGCTATGCTACCACTCTGCTGGGTGACACGTGGAGGGGGTGCTCCTCGTTACGTACCACTCTGCTGGGTGACACATGGAGGGGGTGATCCTCGCTACCGTACCACTCTGCTGACACTGGGGTGACACATGGAGGGGGTGATCCTCGCTACGTACCACTCTGCTGGGGGTGACACATGTGGAGGGGGTGATCCTCGCTACGTACCACTCTGCTGGGCGACACGTGGAGGGGTGTATCCTCGCTATGTACCACTCTGCTGGACACACGTGGAGGGGTGATCCTCGTTATGTACCACTCTGCTGGGTGACACGTGGAGGAGTGATCCTCGCTACGTTACCACTCTGCTGGGCGACACGTGGAGGGGGTGTACCATCCTCGCTACGTACCACTCTGCTGGGTGACACGTGGAGGGGGTGATCCTCGCTACGTACCACTCTGCTGGGTGACACGTGGAGGGGTGATTCCTCACTACGTACCACTCTGCTGGGTGACACTGTGGAGGGGGTGATCCTCGCTACGTACACTTCTGCTGGGGGACACGTGGAGGGGTGCTCCTCGCTACGTACCACTCTGCTGGGTGACACGTGGGGGGTGATCCTCGCTATGTACCACTCTGCTGGAGGGGGTGACACGTGGAGGGGGTGATCCTCACTATGTTACCACTCTGCTGGGTGACACATGGAGGGGGTGATCCTCACTATGTACACTCTGCTGGGCGATACGTGGAGGGGTGATCCTCGCTATGTACCACTCTGCTGGGTGACACGTGGAGGGGGTGCTCCTCGTTACGTACCACTCTGCTGGGGTTGACACGTGGAGGGGTGATCCTCGCTATGTACCACTCTGCTGGGTGACACGTGGAGGGGGTGCTCCTCGTTACGTACCACTCTGCTGGTGGACACATGGAGGGGGTGATCCTCACTATGTACCACTCTGCTGGGGTGACACGTGGAGGGGGTTGATTCCTCGCTACGTATCACTCTGCTGGGTGACACGTGGAGGGGGTGCTCCTCGCTATGTACCACTCTGCTGGGTGACACGTGGAGGGGGGATCCTCGCTATGTACCACCTCTGCTGGGCGATACGTGGAGGGGTGATCCTCGCTTGTACCACTCTGCTGGTGACACGTGGAGGGGGTGTCCTCGCTACGTACCACTTTGCTGGGTGACATGTGGAGGGGGTGCTCCTCGCTATGTACCACCCTGCTGGGTGACACGTGGAGGGGGTGCTCCTCGCTACGTACCACTCTGCTGAGCTGCATGTGATGTGGTAGCTCAATGTTCTTTTTCAGGAGCTGCCTGAACTCCTTCCTCAGCGCCTCGAGCTCACGTCTCCTACCGGCTTTCTTACTTTCCGCTTGCTTCATGAGAAGGTCGTGCTGTCGCTTCTGTTTAGTGTTCTCTATGCTAAAAAAAAAAATAAAATCACTTCATTTCCGATACGTCCAAGTCGTCTCTAATGGGGCTCCTCAGTATCATGACCTTACACCTCCCAAAACTAATGGATGGGGTTCTTCTGATCAGCCAGTTGGCCAATCAAATTACAAGTTGTCCATTCATTACAATGGGGGAGACGGGGGCACACAGCCAAGGACATTAGGCTTGTGGGGGTTTATGTGGCTGCGGGCAATGCCGACACCACGTACTGCAGTGACCTGGTATTTACATGCAGCACGGCTGGATTTTGGAGGGGGGGATAACAATGCGTGTCATGGGGTGTTGTATTGTCTTAGGGGGCTGCAGTATCCTATAATCCATTGCATTGGACCGTACCTGTAAGCATCTGGGTCCTGAATGTCCTCCGCAGGCTTCTCTTTATCCAGGCTGAGCTGCAATGTAAAAAAGATGAGAGGCTCGGTGAGCGATCTCCTTGCTGAAGCAGCTAAATAGTTAACTGTTCCTTAGTTATATCTGTTTCTTGGAAAGCTGAGTGACAACCAATATGGCTGCCGCACAGCAGGTGGAAAAGGAACAGAAACACTCAAAGCGTTCAAAAGCAACGGCACCTACCCTAGGAGAAGGCACTTTGGCTTTCTTCACGACCAGGTCTCGCTCAATGTCCTCCATGGAGAGGATGCTGAAGGTGAAGATGTTGCCGTCAGCTCCACAGGTCACCAGATACTGGTTATCAAAGCTGGAGCTGATGGCTTGGATGGCTCCATACTGGTTGTCATGGACCCCGAGAGACCAGTAACTGCTCATGGAATGGAGTAAAGGATCGTTGGGCTGGAGGGGGTAGACCCGGACGGCCCCGTCCTGCATCCCACAGAACAGCAGCTGCTTGTTGGAGCTATGGATGAGAAGGGAAGAACATCCTCGTCATCAGATACTGGGCCGCTCCTGCTGGTTCCTCTGTGGTGAATATGGGGAATGGGGATCTGTATGGAAATAGGAGAAGGTCCTCTACCTGAAGTGGATTTTGTGGATGGGATTGTTGCTGGTGTCACTGATTGGCAGAGCGCGCACCGGTTCATCCCTCCTCAGCGTCGGATCCTCAGGTTGTTCATTGGTGTCGGAAAACTGACAGAGGTAGAGGAACCCCGAATCGTAGCCGTCCTGAGGGAGAGGAGGAAAATGTTCTGAATGGACGGGCGCCATATTGATGGGATGTGATGATGGGGGGGACACATACCAGGGATAACCAGAACTTCCCGGGACTGGCATAGAAACCACACAGGATGGGACTGGGTTCTTCTGGAACGTACAGCTCCGGCAGCTTCTCCTCTTCATCTTCAGTAAGTGTCTGCAGGTCGTCCTCTGACAGCTCCACTCCCCGCTCCTTCTGTTCTTGTATCCAGGCTTCCCGTTCCTTCCGTTTCTGCTCTTGGTTCTTCCGGATACGTTCCAGCTGCTCCTCCCTCTGAGATGAGATAGTAAGCCACCAATATTAACCTCATGTGTATAATTATAGCGATCATTAAAGGGGTATTCCCTAAAAAGTGACGGCATATGGCATTCACTATAAGAATGGGGGGGGCAAAGCTGGTTTTGCGCCATATCCCCGTCACTGTGCAGGGAGCTGACGCATCGCTCCAATCGCGCTATGAAGGGGATGTAATGCTGAATGTGCTTCAGACCCTTCACACCCAATATCAGTGGAGGTCCTGGATGTTGGGTCCTTCCGATATGTCATTGGTCGATATCCCTTTAAAGGGACGACGACGCCATATTGCAACGTCCTCCAAATATTAGAAGTCTTAGAAGTCAGTGTGACTGTAGCAAAGCTGTGACCGTCTACTACACAGACCTTCTACCACGCTGGCCACGGTCATTTCAAAAGTATTCACAACCAAAGGCGCCAATACTTTATATGACTGTCCCAGAAGAAGTATAAATGGCAGACGGGCTCTGGGTGTGATGTGTATGTCTCTGGGGGCTCGGTGCCGTGTTTTACCTCAATCTTTGACTTGATGCTGCTGAACCTGAAGTAACTCAGAGGAAGATGGGAGATTTCATAACTGGTGACAGGATCCGATTTCTCAGCCGCAGGGGCCGGGATCTGGACGGCAAATCCGTTCTGGCAGAGAACCAGCAGCGTGCTCGTCTCCTGCAAAAAGATACCAGATACTTAGTGAGCGGTGAGGACGCCTTAAAGGGCCCAATAGATTGCACATCCTGACAGGTATGTATGATACATCAGACGGCCAGATTTGGCTGGTGCTTCTCTCTTAGGGGTATTCCCATCTGGGACACTGGTGTCATATCGCTGGGATATTTGGGTCCCACCTGCTATGTAGAGAACAAGACCCCCCTAGAAGTGAAGGACGGTATGTGCAGCGTGCTCTCCATTCATCGCTATGGGAATTCCAAAAATACCCAAGTGCTGGCCCGGCTATTTTTCAGAAGTCCCATAGCGATGAATGGAGCGAGCACAGCACAAGTGCGGCCACCTCTCCATCCACAGCTAGGGGACTGCCAAAAAAACAGCCGAGCCAGCACTGGCCACATAGCGGTGAATGGAGGTCGGCTGTATGTGCGAGGGTTCACTTCAGGGGACCCGTTCTGGATCTAGGAGTGGGTTTCAGAGGTGGGAACGGCACCTATCGGACACTGACGGCATATCGTTAGGGATGGGGTTACCCCTTAAAAGCAGCTCAGGCTTAAACCCTTCGTGTTTAAAGATGGCGGAGCGGGCGTCATGGCCGCGGGTGAACTGCTGGTTTATACAGCAGACACCCGAGGCTCAAGTCCGCGACCGGCAGTAATGCCGATCGCGGACATTTAACCCTTTGGATGCCGCGGTCAATCCTGACCACGGCATCCGAGGGCTTAAAACACCGGAAGCGCACGCTTCCGGTGTTACTCCGGCTCCCCCGTGTGGCGATCGGAGGAGCCGGAGCGTGTCTGCAGCAGCCCCTGTCATAGTGAATGGAGGAGGCTGCTGCATAGACTTTCCTTCTGTGCAATAGGGCTCCATAGGAAAGCAGTAAAATCCTCATAGACTCCAATGTAAGTGCACTGCAGTCTATGATATCAGCAGTCAGATGATTGAAAGTTATAGTTCACTATGGGAACTATAAAAAAGTGTAAAAAAAATTAAATAAATAAAGTTTAAAAAAAACAAAAAAAAACATAAAAGTTCAAATCACCCCTCTTTTCCCAAAATAAAAATAAAAGTAGTAAAAAATAAAAAAAAATACACATCATGGGTATCTGCCGCGTGCGAAAACGCCCATATTATAAAAATATAAACATTTCTTTCCCGTACGGAAAACAGCGAAACAGAAGAAAAGCGTCAGAATGGCCGATTCCCCGTTTTTTGTCACTTTTTTTTCTAAAAAAAATGTAATAAAAAGCGATCAAAAAGTCATACACACCCCTGAATGGTATCTATGAAATGTTCAGATCGCCCCTCAAAAAATGAGCCCCCATACAGCTCCGTACACATAAATACCAAAAAGTTATAGGGGTCAAGAAATGAAAATAAAAAAATAAAAAAAATAAAAAATTCCAACTTTATAAAGAAAAATTATACATATTAGATATCGCCGGATTCGTACTGACCTGTAGAATGAAAGTAACTGGTCAGTTTTAATGAACATCGAACGTCGTAAATAAAAAAAAAAGTAAAACTTTAGTGAAATTGCGTTTTTTTTTTGGAATTTCACCCAGTATGGAATTTTTTCCCGCTTCCCACTACACCATATGCAATAGTAAATGGTGGCGTTGGAAAGTACAACTTGTCCCGCAAAAAAACAAGCCCTCATACAGCTGTGTGAACGGAAAAATAAAAAAGTTATGGCTGTGTGAAGGCAGGGAGCGCAAAACGAAAATAGGGAAAAAACAAAAAAAATTTCCGGGGGTGAAAGGGTTAAACTGCTATAGGATTGGGTTTGTACAGTGAGAATGAGGAGGCCGCCTCAGGGAGGGACAGGACAGTTCATCACAGAATGTGCGGCTACTCACATGTGAGGGGGGAGACCAGTGTAACTCCCTGACGGGTCCTGGAAGACGTACAAATCCGATGGGTTCATAGGTGTCTCCGACGGCAAAGAAGAAGACGGTTCTGTCCATACTCTGTAAGGAAGAGGACTCACGTCTTATCCTCCAGTCACATACAGAGCTGCGTTCAGATCTTTGCTTCCTTCCTGTAAGATGGCGGACCTTACACCTCACTGCTGCCCCCTGCTGTACAGATCCAGTCCTGATGGGGCGTATTGTGGGGGGATGCATCACTTAAAGGGTTTCTGTCAGCAGTTTTTTCGGTATGAATCAGGCTGACATTAGAGATGTGCTAATGTCTCCTGATTCCAAATATATATCTGTTTTATTTACTGGTGCCCCCATTTTTATATAAAATGAACTTTTATTTTATGCTAATAAGGCCTCTAGGTGCAAGGGGCGTTACTCCTGCTCCTAGAGGCTCTGTTGATTGACAGGCCCAGGCAGAGAAGAAACACTCCATTCACCATAGCTTGCAAGGACCTTCAATGATGTCATGACCATGTGATCAGTCACATGGTTTAGGAGGAGACAGGCTGTTTGTGTGATCCTAACCATGTGACTGATCACATGGTCATGACATCATTGAAGGTCCTTGCAAGCTATGGTGAATGGAGTGTTTCTTCTCTGCCTGGTCCTGTCAATCAACAGAGCCTCTAGGAGCAGAGGTAACGCCCCTTGCACCTAGAGGCCTTATTAGCATAAAATAAAAGTTCATTTTATATAAAAATGGGGGCACCAGTAAATAAAACAGATATTGGAATCATTAGCACATCTCTAATGTCAGCCTGATTCATACCGAAAAAACTGGTGACAGAAACCCTTTAATAAGCCACATCTCCCACAATGCCATGCAGGAAGGGATCTTAAATAAACCGTCCGGCGCATCGGTGGTGCAGATCTTACCCCCGTGGCGAGGATCTCTCCGTTGCGCTCATATGCCAAAGCCGTGACGGGAGCGTTGTGCGGTTTGAAGGCTTGTCTCAGGTTTACTGCAGCATCGTTGGTGCCGCCTCGTCCCGTCATAAGCCTCATACCCGTGGCATTGTAAACCTCCAGGATGCGGACGACCCCGTCTTCAAATCCCGCTGCGAACAAGCCGCCTTTTGGATTAACCTGCAGGACAGAGGCGAGTGGATGACGTCATCACCTGCTGGACTCATCCGAGGGCGAGGGTCCACAGTATTTATGTATTAGAATGGTGGCTAACATTAATAATAGAGGGTCGAAACGCCCCATCAGTGACTGAGAAATAACATAGGATGAGCGGTAGTGGACGACGCAGGACTGACCATGCGAGGAGCCCAGGTGAGTGCGGTGCCGCCTTGTTTAAACTTCATGTCCACCAGAGGAACCTTCCCCACAAAGTCATAGATCCTCAGTGATCCTGAAACAGAAAGCGCAGCGCTGAACCAATGATCGCCGAGTCCGCTGTGTGAACGGAGCCGCACTCTACCGCTCCGCTCTCAGAAAGGACTCAGGGACCCTCGATCCCGGTGATCGGACTCCCACCAATCACACCCCATATGATTCTGTGGATATGTGAGAAGGGATGGTTATGGGTCAAGCCCTCAAAAATGCACCTGATGGCAGTATCAACCCTATTAAATCAAGCACTCTGTCTGGTAGGGTTGATTCTGCCAAATGCAATGATACCTGTTGAGGTGAGGTGTTCACAAGAAAAAAAAAAAAAGACATTTATTCTTTATGCAAATGAGAGGGGCGTGGTCTGAAAGCTGAGAAGCTGAAGTGCACCATGAGCCTAGGCCACACCCCTCTGTGCACTGAAGCCCTCATTTGCATAAAGTATAAAAGTCTTTTTTCTTCTTCTTAGGAACGCAGCAACCGATTTTCACAAGACAGGTATCATTTTAATCAGCCGGATCCACCTTACCAAGCAGCGTAGGGTTGATACTGCTGACAGGTGCTCTTTAAGACACACGTTGATCAAGTGCATAACTATTAGCAGCTACAGAGTTGGTCAGAGAAAGTGGGACTCTTGGGAGACTAAAATATGAAGAAATTATTTACAGTAGTGGTCTCTTTATACGATGCAGAGGGACGGATTAACCCCTTCAAGCATACCTGCCAACCGTCCCAGATCCAGCGGGACAGTCCCGGATTACAGTGGCTGTCCCGGTACGGGGAAGGTATGCCCCGCTTTCTGGCAGCTGTCCCTGCATCCATAGGAAGCAGAGACAGTTGCCGTAATGAATCAGAGAGCCGTTGCCGGCATCAGCTCCCTGCTTCATCATTCCTCGCCCCTGCCCCCGGCAGTCAGCCTAGGCTCCACCTCCTTCACAGACTAGAGCAGCCGATGTCCTGCTGCTGGGAACAAGGTAAGTATGTGGAGTTTATTTTTTTAACTTTCTGTGAGGGGCACAACGTGGGCATATTACTGGGGGGGCACAATGTGGGCATATTACTGGGGGGCACAACGTGGGCATATTACTGGGGGCACAATGTGGACATAGTACGGGGGGGGCACAATGTGGGCATATTACTGGGGGCACAATGTGGACATATTACTGGGGGCACAATGTGGACATAGTACTGGGGGGCACAATGTCGGCATATTACTGGGGGCACAATGTGGGCATATTACTGGGGGGCACAATGTGGACATAGTACTGGGGGGCACAATGTGGGCATAATTACTGGGGGGCACAATGTGGGCATAAATACTGTGCGGGTGGCATGAAGGGGGAATAATTACTATGCGGGGCATTAAGGGGACTGGGTGGGATTAGGTGTTTAGTTATGTTTTGGGCTGCTGCAAATCTGAAGTGAACGGCTTCACCAATGTGAATTGGCCCTGATGGTAACACCAGTTTCTGAGTTCACTTGCTGCTCATTCCAAGTTCTGCTTTGGGGCCTCATGGTTACCCCTTACCCCCTGTGGTGGGGCCTCATGGTTACTCTTACCCCCTGTGGTGGGGCCTCATGGTTACCTCTTACCCCCCTGTGGTGGGGCCTCATGGTCACCCCTTTACCCCCCTGTGGATGGGGCCTCATGGTTACCTCTTACCCCCCTGTGGTGGGGCCTCATGGTTACCCCTTACCCCCCTGTGGTGGGGCCTCATGGTTACCCCTTACCCCCCTGTGGGTGGGGCCTCATGGTTACCTCTTACCCCCCTGTGGTGGGGCCTCATGGTTACCCTTACCCCCCTGTGGTGGGGCCTCATGGTCACCCCTTACCCCCCTGTGATGGGGCCTCATGGTTACCTCTTACCCCCCTGTGGTGGGGCCTCATGGTTACCCCTTACCCCCCTGTGGTGGGGCCTCATGGTTACCTCTTACCCCCCTGTGGTGGGGCCTCATGGTTACCCTTACCCCCTGTGGTGGGGCCTCATGGTTACCTCTTACCCCCCTGTGGTGGGGCCTCATGGTTACCTCTTACCCCCCTGTGGTGGGGCCTCATGGTTACCCCTTACCCCCCTGTGGTGGGGCCTCATGGTTACCCCTTACCCCCCTGTGGTGGGGCCTCATGGTTACCCCTTACCCCCCTGTGGTGGGGCCTCATGGTTACCTCTTACCCCCCTGTGGTGGGGCCTCATGGTTACCTCTTACCCCCCTGTGGTGGGGCCTCATGGTCACCCCTTACCCCCCTGTGATGGGGCCTCATGGTTACCTCTTACCCCCCTGTGGTGGGGCTCATGGTTACCCCTTACCCCCCTGTGGTGGCCTCATGGTTACCCTTACCCCCCTGTGGTGGAGCCTCATGGTTACCCTTACCCCCCTGTGGTGGGGGCCTCATGGTTACCCCTTACCCCCCTGTGGGGGGCCTTCATGGTTACCCCTTACCCCCTGTGGTGGGGCCTCATGGTTACCCCTTACCCCCCTGTGGTGGGGCCTCATGGTTACCTCTTACCCCCTGTGGTGGGGCCTCATGGTTACCCCTTTAACCCCCTGTGGTGGGGCCTCATGGTTTACCTCTTACCCCCCTGTGGTGGGGCCTCATGGTTACCCCTTACCCCCCTGTGGTGGGCCTCATGGTTACCCTTACCCCCCTGTGGTGGGGCCTCATGGTTACCTCTTACCCCCCTGTGGTGGGGCCTCATGGTCACCCTTACCCCCCTGTGATGGGGCCTCATGGTTACCTCTTACCCCCCTGTGGTGGGGCCTCATGGTTACCTCTTACCCCCCTGTGGTGGGGCCTCATGGTTACCCCTTACCCCCTGTGGTGGGGCCTCATGGTTACCTCTTACCCCCCTGTGGTGGGGCCCTCATGGGGGTTACCCTTACCCCCCTGTGGTGGGGCCTCATGGTTACCCCTTACCCCCCTGTGGTGGGCCTCATGGTTACCCCTTACCCCCCTGTGGTGGGGCCTCATGGTTACCCCTTACCCCCCTGTGGTGGGGCCTCATGGTTACCCTTACCCCCCTGTGGTGGGGCCTCTGGTTACCCTCTTACCCCCTGTGGTGGGGCCTCATGGTCACCCCTTACCCCCCTGTGATGGGGCCTCATGGTTACCTCTTACCCCCCTGTGGTGGGGCCTCATGGTTACCTCTTACCCCCCTGTGGTGGGGCCTCATGGTTACCCCTTACCCCCCTGTGGTGTGGGGCCTCATGGTTACCTCTTACCCTTACCCCTGTGGTGGGGCCTCATGGTTACCCCTTACCCCCTGTGGTGGAGCCTCATGGTACCCTTACCCCCCTGTGTGGGGCCTCATGGTTACCCCTTACCCCCCTGTGGTGGGGCCTCATGGTTACCCCTTACCCCCCTGTGGTGGGGCCTCATGGTTACCCCTTACCCCCCTGTGGTGGGGCCTCATGGTTACCTCTTACCCCCCCGTGGTGGGGCCTCATGGTTACCTCTTACCCCCCTGTGGTGGGCCTCATGGTTACCTCTTACCCCCCGTGGTGGGGCCTCATGGTTACCCCTTACCCCCCTGTGGTGGGACCCATGGTTACCCCTTACCCCCCTGTGGTGGGGGCCTCATGGTTACCCCTTACCCCCCTGTGGTGGGGCCTCATGGTACCCCTTACCCCCCTGTGGTGGGGCCTCATGTTACCTCTTACCCCCCTGTGGTGGGGCCTCATGGTCACCCCTTACCCCCCTGTGATTGGGGCCTCATGGTTACCCTTACCCCCGTGGTGGGGCCTCAGGTTACCCTTACCCCCCTGTGGTGGGGGGCCTCATGGTTACCCTTACCCCCCTGTGGTGGGGCCTCATGGTTACCCCTTACCCCCCTGTGGTGGGGCCTCATGGTTTTACCCTCTTACCCCCCTGTGGTGGGGCCTCATGGTTACCCTTACCCCCCTGTGGTGGGGCCTCATGGTTACCCCTTACCCCCCTGTGGTGGGGCCTCATGGTTACCCTTACCCCCTGTGGTGGGCCTCATGGTTACCCCTTACCCCCCTGTGGTGGGGCCTCATGGTTACCCCTTACCCCCCTGTGGTGGGGCCTCATGGTTACCCCTTACCCCCCTGTGGTTGGGGGCCTCATGGTTACCCCTTACCCCCTGTGGTGGGGCCTCATGGTTACCCTTACCCCCCTGTGTGGGGGCCTCATGGTTACCCCTTACCCCCCTGTGGTGGGGCCTCATGGTTACCTCTTACCCCCCTGTGGTGGGGCCTCATGGTTACCCTTACCCCCCTGTGGTGGGGCCTCATGGTTACCCCTTACCCCCTGTGGTGGGGGCCTCATGGTTACCTCTTACCCCCCTGTGGTGGGGGCCTCATGGTTACCTTCTTACCCCCCTGTGGTGGGGCCTCATGGTTACCTCTTACCCCCCTGTGGTGGGGCCTTCATGTTACCCCTTACCCCCTGTGGTGGGGCCTCATGGTTACCCCTTACCCCCCCTGTGGTGGGGCCTCATGGTTACCCATTACCCCCCCTGTGGTGGGGCCTCATGGTTACCCCTTACCCCCCCTGTGGTGGGGCCTCATGGTTACCCCTTACCCCCCTGGCATATATCTAGGATAGGAACGCACTAGGTAAATGAGGCCAACTGTGGGCACCGGTGGGCAGAGACCACTCACATACTGACCATAATACTGGAAGCCTATGTGTGTGACAGCAGGAACTTACGGTCCAGGGACGTGGTGGCCATGAGGTATGTTGAAGGAGACACGTCCAGAGCATTGATCTTGCCGGAGTGAAAGGAGAAGAGACATTCCGGGTCTTGTGTCTAGAGAAATAAGAATGGCAGCCATTGGAATGTCAGCGCTGACCCTGCACATAAATCACCGGCCCCGGTGTAGTGTCGTCCGCTCCCTCCACCACAGTGATGGTAGTCCGGTGTACCGCCTTGTAGATTGGTCTGCAGTATGACTATTATATAACTCATTATAGTGATTACAGTGATGAATAGAACTTACTATATTGGAAAAGGACAGGTCCAGCCTCCATATCCCTCCGCTGGCGTCCTGCAAAACAACGGCAAGCACAGGAAATGAGAGTATTAACCGGCAGAAACGTCCAGCAACATACGGACCCGCCATCTCCAACCGCATGATGACTGCCATACAGCACCGTCCTAAAGACCTGATCAGCTGGGGTGCAGGGTGATCAAACTCCGGGCCATCAGATATAAAGGGAATGGACAATCCCTTTAATCGATGCTACAGCGACCCACTACCACGCAGCCAATAGATGTGGCAGCATCTCTGGTTGCTGTCAGGGCATGATCCTGGCCTACCTGAGCAAACCACACTGGAGAGTCGCCCTCCATGGTCTTCACCATATACCGCAGGTTTACGTTCTTCCCAACCAGAAGCTCATTCATGGGCTCCATCTCCAATAGGCCGGTGTCATCCACAGAGTCTGCAGTGTCTACCGTCTCGAAATCCCACACCTGAAGGAAAGAGATATGAAGCAGAAATATACCTAGACAATCTTAGATGTCCCCAGATGTCAGTCAGATATATATCTTACACTTACCCTGACAAAGCCATCAGCTCCAATGGTGATAAGTTCTCCTTCATCCAGGACAAACTGGTTAATGGGTCCGTTATGACACACTCTGCGTCCTCTTCTACATATCTCCACCTTGATGAGACCGCCTTCCCAGAGAAGCATGTTGCCCCATTCTGACCCCGATATCACCTGCAGTGAAAATGTGGCCTCCTTACTCGTGCCCATTGCGGTGCCCAATATTTCACCAGGTTTACAATTATACTTTTCATAAAGTCTAAGTAAAGTGCAATGTGAAATCTCCTCTGATCTACCTTTCCATCCGGCAACTCGACATATCCGTCTATGTCTGTTAGGGCAGTCTTCCCAAACCTTCCTAGTTCTCCTTGCAGTTTCAAGCCGGTGAATGTGCGGGCCATCTTCCAGAATCTACACAAGGACCAAGGTAGACACCGGTCACTATTGCAGATATTCTCTATGACTTGTGGAGGTGTAATATAAAGAAGGTCACCTGATGTGCCCCGTCCCGCAGGTAGTAAGCTGCTCCTCGTTTTCTGCTGAGAAGGTGACTTGAAACACATCTTGGGAGAACGCCTTGGACCTCAGCATAATCTTCTCCTGCTTCCAGTCCCAGATAGTTAGCATATAATCAGGGCTGCTGCCCACACTGGCAAGAAGTGTCCCAGACAGATTGAAGTCTATGAAGGCATAGGCTTCCTCTGTGCCCCCTGAACGAGAGAAACAAGATCACTGACTCTGAAGGGTCGGAGTTATAGATTTTTATGGTTAAACCTTAGCGGAGGTCTCACCTCTGAGGATCCGATATGGTTTCAGAGATGGGAATTCATACAGGATAATATTAGGTTTGTGTCCCTTTTCGGCTACTGCAAAATAGCTCCTGCTGGGATGGACCTGGAGGTGAAGTAGAGTTTTACATCACAATGTGACAGCTGGGGATGCAGTTTCATATTTACATTTTGGCATTCAGTTGGTGCCCATGGCGGTACCTACAAAGTGCTGTGAAAACTCACCGCAACAGCTCCAATCCCCTGACCACTGCTGCTCCTCAGATATTGTTGCTCTTGAGTCTTAAGTCCTAGGATGATGACCATGGCCCCAGCTACATATAGCAAGGTCTGGTCATCCAGCAAGTGAAGATTTGCCCGTTTAGTACAGTCATAGCCAAAAGAATGCCTGAGATATATTAAGGAACCAGCAACTAATTCACTGCTCTAGTTCCCTGGAGGTTGGGGGGGGAGTGCTTTTCTTATCATCTATGGTGCTTTGATTTTTCTCTACAGTTTCCATCCCTTTATCCACCTGATGATTTAAAGGGAATCTGTCACCGCATACCTCCACAGTAATCCAAATGAAGTGTCAGTTGTGTCCTTGTCCGCTGTTTCCCCCATCCCAATAGCTGTCTGCATTCCAGAGAAAATCATGCTTTAAAGGGTTTCTGTCAGCAGTTTTTTCGGTATGAATCAGGCTGACATTAGAGATGTGCTAATGTCACCTGATTCCAAATTATATATCTGTTTTATTTACCGGTGCCCCCATTTTATATAAAATGACTTTTATTTTATGCTAATAAGGCCTCTAGGTGCAAGGGGCGTTACCTCTGCTCCTAGAGGCTCTGTTGATTGACAGGACCAGGCAGAGAAGAAACACTGCATTCACCATAGCTTTTAAGGACCTTCAATGATGTCATGACCATGTGATCAGTCACATGGTTTAGGAGGAGACAGGCTGTTTGTGTGATCCTAACCATGTGACTGATCACATGCCATGACATCATTGAAGGTCCTTAAAAGCTATGGTGAATGCAGTGTTTCTTCTCTGCCTGGTCCTGTCAATCAACAGAGCCTCTAGGAGCAGAGGTAACGCCCCTTGCACCTAGAGGCCTTATTAGCATAAAATAAAAGTTCATTTTATACAAAAATGGGGGCACCAGTAAATAAAACAGATATATATTTGGAATCAGGTGACATTAGCACATCTCTAATGTCAGCCTGATTCATACCGAAAAAACTGGTGACAGAAACCCTTTAATTATATGCAAAAGACCTGCTTGGTGCAACTTTTGCATCTTGTTGCACCAAAAGCTCCGGTTCCTTTTGCTGGAGGCGGTGACAGGGCCAGGCAGGGGAGATGTGATCTTGCCTGGCTTCACGTTCTCCTGCGTGCACCGTCGCTTCGGGAATCAGTACAGACCTGATGCTTCCAAGGGCAGAAGTCGTTTGGAAATCTAAGTATTATCAGGGCTATGCTGCATGTGACCCACTTCAGGCATGAGAAGACAGGGTCAGACGAGGTCTCCAACAAAAAGGGATGTTGTAATGTTGTAATTTCTATGTTCTATCTATCTTCTTACATTTTTGGCCTTGAGTCGGTGCCCATTGCGGTGCCTACAAAGTGTTCGGTGTGAATTTATAGATCATTCTTATTATTGGTTATGATCATGGCTCAAGGATTATAGATACTGGAAGAAGGATACAGAAGGTGAAGGACTCTGCTCGGGATCCCGGAGTCAGGAGAGACGTATGGCTGGGAGCAGATACTGTCATAGTCATAGAAAAAGTCATCTGGGATCTTCTCAGCCTCTTCCACTTCTTCTTCTTCTTCTTCATCACCTTCTTGTTTTTGATGTTCTACAAAAGAAGATTCCACAGCATGACTCCATAGTCCCCTGAAGGGCACCTTGTGCTCCGGATCCTCCAGATCCAATGAGGGATTTGGTATAATACCCATTAGCTGAGCGCTGGACGGCTATTACATATTTAGGGTGGAGTTATAGGAAACGCTGTCTCTGTACTGACCTTCCGTGGATGACTCTGCTGCAGGAGCGTCCTGTGGAGACTCAGCACAGCACCTTCTGTGCTCTCCTCTGAAGGGCTGGCCACGGCTACAAGAAAATGCAGAAGTGGCCATCATGTAAAATCTAATCCTACACTGTTATACAGGAACGGGAAACATTTTCTACAGATTTTACCTTCCGTGGCCTCAGCTGGACTCCCATCAGTGGATCCCGTCTCTGGTTCTTCATCTCTTATGTCTTCAGGTGGGGGGATCTCTCTTACTGAAGCCTCTTCACCCCCTGCTTCAGTATGTTCTCCCCCTGCACTGACGTCTGCAGGCAGGTTAATAAAAACGGCAAAGTACATGTGAGCTATCTGCATGTCTTCATAAAGCAATACAACGGACGGCTACAGGAAAATATTGTGTGAATCTCCGCTTTTGTCATCATTTCTAGATCAAATATCCTGCACTGACTCATTTCCTCGTTTGGCTGTATCGCGGCTGGGGCTATGATTTGCCGTTTGCATAGCCATATGATGAAATTCCAGCAGCCACAACTAGAGGGAGCTCAGGAGCGACATTAGTGAGGTCTATGTCTAAACAGTATGCAGGAAGCTGCTGAGCTCCCCCTAGTGGCGGCTGCAGGCTACCTGAATTGTACCATTCATCTATATGTCTGCAGAGGATTTGGAGCTGTGTATTAGAAACACCATGGATGAGTGCGCAGCTGAATATTATACTGGCCGAATCAATCTAAAGCAATCAGGCTGAGGTCCGGGCAGGCAAAATACATGCAAATCTGTCAAATTAGTCCAAGGTCAGGGCAGGCAGCAAAGGGTCAATATGGTAAACAGGCAGAGGTCAGTACACAAGCAGAACTGCACACCTTAAGTTGGCACTAGCACGCTAGAAAACCTAAGCTCAGGCGCCCTCCACTAGGGGAAGGTGCCCTAAATAACCTGAAGTGCCCAGCATGCAGGCGCAGCCTAAGTGCGGTGCCAGAGGACTTGATGGGAAAGCGCAGGCTGAAACCTGCAACGGGACAAGCAGTGCAGGATGCCAGCAGGGAGAGGACGGCACAGGGGCCCAAACCACCGGTGAAGGAACAGACGGAGGAGAGTAAGTGCCTGATGATGGAGTGGGAGAGTGACAGAGAAGGGCCTCTAGAGTAACAGACACCTACCCTCCGAATTTTCTGGAGGAGCTGGATCATTACGGTCATCAGACGTGTCCACGGTGCCCGTGACAGCTTCTTCTGTGGATTCCACTGCAGCATCAGCTCCGTCCTGCACTCGCAGCTTCCCTCCGCAGCTTTCCTTCCGTCCTCCGCAGCTTTCCCTCCGTCCTCCGCAGCTTTCCCTCCGTCCTCCGCAGCTTTCCCTCCGTCCTCCGCAGCTTTCCCTCCGTCCTCCGCAGCTTTCCCTCCGTCCTCCGCAGCTTTCCCTCCGTCCTCCGCAGCTTTCCCTCCGTCCTCGTCTCCGCAGCTTTCCCTCCGTCCTCCGCAGCTTTCCCTCCGTCCTCCGCAGCTTTCCCTCCGTCCTCCGCAGCTTTCCCTCCGTCCTCCGCAGCTTTCCCCCTCCGCGTTCCCTCCTCCGCAGCTTTCCCTCCGTCCTCCGCAGCTTTCCCTCCGTCCTCCTCAGCTTTCCCTCCGTCCTCCGCAGCTTTCCCTCCGTCCTCCGCAGCTTTCCCTCCGTCCTCCGCGGCTTTCCCTCCGTCCTCCACAGCTTTCCCTCCGTCCTCCGCAGCTTTCCCTCCGTCCTCCGCAGCTTTCCCTCCGTCCTCCGCAGCTTTCCCTCCG
The DNA here is from genome assembly GCA_900303285.1 of Rhinella marina. Lineage (NCBI taxonomy): Eukaryota > Metazoa > Chordata > Amphibia > Anura > Bufonidae > Rhinella > Rhinella marina. The sequence continues at coordinate 20,235 of ONZH01009216.1, read as the reverse complement.
TCCTTCTCAGCTTTCCCTCCGTCCTTCTCAGCTTTCCCTCCGACCTCCTCAGCTGTCGCTCCGACCTCCTCAGCTGTCGCTCCGACCTCCTCAGCTGTCGCTCCGACCTCCTCAGCTTTTGCTCCGTCCTCCTCAGCTTTCCTCCGTCCTCCTCAGCTGTCGCTCCGACCTCCTCAGCTGTCGCTCCGACCTCCTCAGCTTTCCCTCCGTCCTCCGCAGCTTTCCCTCCGTCCTCCGCAGCTTTCCCTCCGTCCTCCGCAGCTTTCCCTCCGACCTCCTCAGCTTTCCCTCCGTCCTCCGCAGCTTTCCCTCCGTCCTCCTCAGCTTTCCCTCCGTCCTCCGCAGCTTTCCCTCCGTCCTCCGCAGCTTTCCCTCCGACCTCCTCAGCTTTCCCTCCGTCCTCCGCAGCTTTCCCTCCGTCCTCCGCAGCTTTCCCTCCGTCCTCCTCAGCTTTCCCTCCGTCCTCCGCAGCTTTCCCTCCGTCCTCCGCAGCTTTCCCTCCGTCCTCCGCAGCTTTCCCTCCGTCCTCCGCAGCTTTCCCTCCGTCCTCCGCAGCTTTCCCTCCGTCCTCCTCAGCTTTCCCTCCGTCCTCCGCAGCTTTCCCTCCGTCCTCCTCAGCTTTCCCTCCATCCCCCTCTGGTAAATGTGTAGACGTCGTAATCATGTTCTCATCTTCTGCACGAGGATCAAGTACTGGATCAGCTGTGAAATACAAAGACCACATCAATGAGCACCCCAAGTGTCATCATCCTGTACCCCAAGTGTCATCATCCTGTACCCCAAGTGTCATCATCCTGTACCCCAAGTGTCATTATCCTGTACCCCGAGTGTCATCATCCTGTACCCCGAGTGTCATCATCCTGTACCCCGAGTGTCATCATCCTGTACCCCGAGTGTCATCATCCTGTACCCTAAGTGTCATTATCCTGTACCCCGAGTGTCATCATCCTGTACCCCGAGTGTCATCATCCTGTATCCCGAGTGTCATCATCCTGTACCTCAAGTGTCATTATCCTGTACCCCAAGTGTCATCATCCTGTACCCCAAGTGTCATCATCCTGTACCCCAAGTGTCATTATCCTGTACCCCGAGTGTCATCATCCTGTACCCCGAGTGTCATCATCCTGTACCCCGAGTGCCAGTGTCATCATCCTGTACCCCGAGTGTCAGTGTCATTATCCTGTACCCCAAGTGTCAGTGTCATTATCCTGTACCCTGAGTGTCATCATCCTGTACCCCGAGTGTCATCATCCTGTACCCCGAGTGTCAGTGTCATTATCCTGTACCCCGAGTGTCATCATCCTGTACCCCGAGTGTCATCATCCTGTACCCCGAGTGTCAGTGTCATTATCCTGTACCCCGAGTGTCATCATCCTGTACCCCAAGTGTCATCATCCTGTACCCCGAGTGTCATCATCCTGTACCCCGAGTGTCATTATCCTGTACCCCGAGTGTCCATCATCCTGTACCCCGAGTGTCAGTGTCATTATTCTGTACCCCGAGTGTCAGTGTCATCATCCTGTACCCCAAGTGTCATCATCCTGTACCCCAAGTGTCATCATCCTGTACCCCGAGTGTCATCATCCTGTACCCCAAGTGTCATCATCCTGTACCCCGAGTGTCATCATCCTGTACCCCCCAGTGTCATCATCCTGTACCCCCGAGTGTCATCATCCGTACCCCCAGTGTCATCATCCTGTACCCACGAGTGGTCATCATCCTGTACCCCGAGTGTCAGTGTCATTATCCTGTACCCCGAGTGTCAGTGTCATTATCCTGTACCCCGAGTGTCATCATCCTGTACCCCAAGTATCAGTGTCATTATCCTGTACCCCGAGTGTCATTGTCCTGTGCGCAGTCTGGGAGGTCAGGGAATTACTATATAAGCAGTTTCCTATCCTCTGGAGCAGACATCAGGACATGTCTCCTGTCAATGGCGTCTCTCATCCTGATGTCTCTTTGTTCCCTGCAGATTTTGGTGAGATTTCCTTATAATACTCACAGCTTGCCCCCTGGTCACCCGCCGTGGGTCCTGCGCTCTCATCTTCTGCGCCTGGCTCTGTCCGCTTGCTCTCCGGACCTGTCCGTCCCTCCTGGTCTTTAGCGGTGTCCATATCTAAATACGGAGAGAGTAAGATGGCTGCTGAACTGGTAACGCGTTTCAGGAATGCGTTCCCCTTCCTCAGATCATCCAGACGACGGTCTAATGAAGGAGGATAAATTCCCGAAACGTGTAACCCGTAAATCATTTATCGGAGCAATCATCTGCAGCTGTAACAAAAACCAGTGCGGGTTTTAAATAACCGTTAATGTCCAATCATGACGGGTAAAGCCGTAGTATATGTGTCCATAACTTCACTGCGTCCGCCATTTCGAGGTCGCCACCAGAAATTGCATTGCAATTTACATATTACTAATGGCTGCCAAAGTGACAGGACACGAACCTTCACCCTTCCGTTACATGGCGAGTTTTATGGGAAAACATACTGGACGTGAAAACTGCATCACAATCCATAGTATTTTAAGGACCGGACAAGGCGCAGCTAAAAACAACAAGTGTCTAAATGCAGTGGCGCAGATGACACAGCGACGCCGCACACATCACAAAGCACACACATATATGTTACATACATGGAGCTGGAGCGGGGGAACCACTTCTGCCCACTTTACCTTTATCTGCGTCCTCGGTGTCCGCCATATTTGTTGCCGCGGTTGCTAGGATATCAAGCACCTGGCGTCTCCTAATCACCTTGGCAACACTACCACGTGACAGAAAGCGGCACAGGGTCGCCTAACTACGCCCCCTAGCTTTCTTAGTATTGGACGGCTGATTAATCAGTGGGCGGGGCGGTACTAGAACTACACTCACAGGTGTTTGCCGCTAGATGTCACTGTGGCAATGCCGCGCAGCACTACATTTCCCGGCATTCGTAGCCAGTGGCCTTCGGTTCCCAGCATTCCCGGCTGCGCCTGCGCAGTAGAGCTGTGTCCTGGTTGTCTTGTGTAACACGTGAGTAGCAGAGCTCCGGGGATACGCGTTATATGTGCGGTTATATGGGGAGGGGGCGGGTGGTACAGCGCTGGTGTGCTGGGGTAGTCACCGAGATTGAGAGGGGGGAGTCATAAAAAAGAAGCTGACGCCATCAACATATTTGGAGCCAACTGTCAAAACCCCTTGGTGACCTTCTGTTTAGTGGTTTAAGGACCAGTGTTTTGGGTTTTTTTCACCATTTTTTTTCGTTGTCACCTTCCAAGGGTTATAATTTTTTGGTCTATGTAGCCATATGTGGGGATTGTTTATTGCGGGACAAGCTGTAGTTTTTAATTGCGTCATTCTGGGGTAACACGTAACTTACTGATTAACATTTATTAACGCTTTCTGAGGGGGATGAGGAAAAATAGCGATACCGCTGCTGAGTTTTTACCGCGTTCATTTTCCAGCATAAATAACACGATAACTTCACTCTCTGGGTCGATACCAGATATGTAGAGTTTTACTACTTTTGCACAACAAAAAGAAAAAGTTTTTTTTGTTTTTGTATTGTCGCATCGCAAGACCCAGAATATCTTTCTCTTTCTTTATAAAGAGCTTGTGGGCGCCGGATTTTTACAGGATGACTTGGAGTTTTCATTGATATCATTTCTGGGGTACCTAGCGCTTTTTTATTGCATTTTATACCTTTTGTTTGGGTGATTAAGCGAAAAGCATCAATTCTGGCTTTTTTTTCTCTCATGGCGTTCACTGTAAGGGATAAATGACATGAAAATTGCGCAGTGCGAGTCATTACGGATGTGGAGATACCAAATAAGGGGGGGAGATTTTATTTAAATTGAAAAAAATTTCAAAAACAGTGATCAATACCAGAAGTGCTTCTATGAAGGAGCCAGAAACAGGGTCATGGGTGCAGACGGGCCGCCTGGTCCAAGAGCTACCGTAGAGGAAACTGCTGACAACTTTACTGCTGCCGATGATGGAAAGGTGTCGAGAACCGAGCAGCCGTGATGACCTCTGTCCACTGCCAAAAGTGCACAAGTATCAGAACTGGGAAACGGAGCAAGGTCGGCCTGGTCTGAGGAATCAGGTTACATCATGTGGGTATCAAATTACCTGGGGTAGAGATGGCACCAGGTGCACTAAGGGAAGAAGATGGCCAAGTCTGAGGAATCGCATTACATTATGTGGATGACCTTCCTAACCTTTGTACACAGAAGTGCCCCCATCATGGCAGTGGTGCCCCCTACTGGCAGTGCCCTCTATCAGCGGGATAACGCCCGGCCACAATGAGGGACATGACGAAGAGATGAAGGTGATGACTTGTCTCCTGTGGGATCCGTGGAGGTCGCATCGAGCGAGTTACAGGATCAGATACCACAGGACTCCTCGGAGGGCACGTGGAGTCCATGACGGGCAATATCAGGCAGAGGTTCTAATGTTATGGCTGATCAATGTTCAGTCTATGAATAAAGCTTCATCATCGTATAATGAAAGATTCTGCAACTTCTGGATATACTTCTCAATATCTCTGCTTGTTGTCAGTGAATTGGAATAATCTTGTTTGGTTTTGGGGGACATGTGACCCGAGGGGCTGCACTGACGGCGAGCTGCCTGCAGCAGTGACATTGTAGAGGGGCAGCACCTGTCAGGTCCTGATTTATAGGGCCAGTCACGAGGGTCAGGCCAAAAGCATGTGGGGGAGGGGAGACTGACATGAGGTGGCGGCCACGAGGTGTTGGGGGCACAGTTTAGTCAGCCACTTCCTCGTATGATGGGAGTAGTCCAGTCACACGGGGCGTGCACACGGTACAACTTCCCCTATTACACATGAGATGCTGACCACATGGGAAGCTCTGAATGTAGCAAGCAGACCTTCCCTGGAGTCGTTACAGTGTATCAGTGCAGGTACAATGACCGGCCACAGCATTAAATACAATTGTAACAAAGCTTCAGCGGTGAGACGTTCTGTATCAGGGTTAGTTAGGAGAGTCCTGTACACCCCGGGTGGTGCTGTCGGTGCAGTTCCCTCTTCTCACCACTAGGTGCCGCCTGTTTTATATCTGATGAGTTATAACGGTGCGGTTGGTGTTGACTTTGTGCTCTTTTTCTCGTAGTCTCCGCGCACAGTCCCGTCATGTCCACTTTGGCCGCTGCGAGCTGCGATTCGGCCCCTGCGAGTTCAGAGACGCAGGAGAAGAAGCCGTTAAAGCCGTGCTGTGCCTGTCCGGAGACCAAGAAAGTGCGGGACGCCTGGTGAGTGTGCGGCGGGGGCCCCCTCTGCCATAATACACCCACAAGGTCCGATCACCATGGGGCTCCTTTATTAAGAGCAGTGGGGGTCCGAACAGTGCTCCTACAGTTATCTTCAGCCCCACTGGGGAGACACAAGCCGGGCTACAACCCTTTAAAGGGGTTCTCCAGTACTTGTCCTCAGTATAGATCATCAGTATCTGATTGGTTGGGTCTGACTCCCGGCACCCCCACGATCAGCTGTTTGAGGAGCTCCGGTGAGCACTGTGGCCTCCTTGCGGCTTATGCTACTTTCACACTAGCGTTTTAAAATTCCGGTATTGAGTTCCGTCATAGGGGCTCAATACCGGAATAAAACGCTTCAGTTTTGTCCCCATTCATTGTCAATGGGGACAAAACTGAACTGAAGACAACGGAGGCTCCTGAAAGCATTCCGTTCCGTCTTCAGACCGGAGAACAAACCGCAGCATGCTGCGGTTTTCTCTCCGGTCCAGGCATCCGCACCAAGACGGATCCGGAATGACCCCCAATGCAAGTCAATGGGGGCGGATCCGTCTGGTGTGACCACAATGGTAACCGGATCCGCCCTCCATTGACTTTCAATGGAGTTCATGACGGATCCGTCACCACATACACACATACAGACACATAAACATACACAGACATATACACAGACATATACATACAAACACACATACATACTTACATGCTCCCGGCAGGTCTTCAGAGCGCCGGAGGGACAAGTCGGCGCGCACTGATGACGATTCCACCAGGTGCCCAGCAGAGGGCGCTGTGGGGAATCGTCACCTGTGCGAGCCGTCCTGCTACTCCAGCGCTCCGAAGACCTGCCGGGAGCACGTAAGTATGTATGTGTGTTTGTTTGTCTAAATGTGTATAAGTCTGTGTGTATGTATGTACTGTGTGACATGTGTGGGGCCAGAGCGCGGTTCCGGCTCCACACATGTCGCTGCGGCAGTCCTGATCCGGCAGCACCCTTCACCTGCCGGATCAGGCCTGCCGCTAGTGTGAAGGTAGCCTTACCAAGCACAGCGCCCTCCATCGGATAGTGGCCATGCTTGGTACTGCAGCCAACGCCCAATCACTGAGGTGCGCCATCACAGGCCTTGGCCATGTGACCGATGAAGGTGGCGTCAACGGACTAGGAAGAGTCGCAACGTCTTCAAACAGCTGATGCTGGGAGTCAGACCCTCGCCGATCTGATATTGACAACCTGTCCTGAGGATAGTTAGGCCTTCAAGATATGAAACCTAGGAAAGCACTGTAATTTTAGTAAAAGGTGTCAGACCCAACCCCCCCCCCCTGTACATTTGACATCATGGTGCTCATTTATACGTCTCTTTCCTGTGAAATCCGCCCCTGTTCAGCCTATTGGGAGTCGTTCACGTGGCGGGTTTTAGCCGCCCTGATATCTCGAAATCCCGCCGACCGCTGCATCCCTTCTGCCTCCCATTCCCATTAAGCTGTCCCTGCTCGATTCTCAGGACTGCCTCCATTGAAATGAATGGAGGGGAGAAACCACGCGGCCGCCGGCGAAATTTCAGCGTGGGTGACCGTGTCTAAGAAGCTGCGTGAACATGCCCTTACACGGGCCGATGATTGCCGTCCTGCTCTTTCCATTCAGTTGTATTATCAGGGACGTGCTGCCGATAATTGGGCATCCTTCATTCTGAGTGCTCGTTTTTCGGATGATCGGCGGCACGGTAATGTCGGTTTTCAGGAAGGAGCGCCTCTGTGACTCTATATGTGGTACAATAGGCCAGTGTAAACGAGCGCCTATCAACGCACTCCTAGTCTTTCGGCACTCGTCCTGCCTGAACATGGAGCAGAGGTGTCGGCTTCCCTGATCTCCTGCCCCGACAGACCCTGTAAAGAGTCAGCGGTGCTCCGAAAGGAAACTTTGCTGCTCCCCTCCCCCGCAGGTGACAAGTCTTCTGTCACCAATGTAATAATAAATTGTTTTTTATTCTCCCCAGCATCATCGAGAAGGGAGAGGAGCACTGCCAGGACCTGATAGAGGCCCACAAAGAGTGCATGAGGGCCCTCGGCTTCAAAGTGTGACCCCCGCCTGGGAGGAATGGAGTGTATGGTAAGGCAGCGTTCACACATCACAGCACCGATTCCACATCCTATGCAGGTGTATGGGGTTCGGCGACCCTGTGCACACGCAGTGAAGAACCCAACATGTATTTCCGCAGCTGAAACGTGGCGCTGATCCACGGATTTCTGCTGTGGAAATGTCAGATTTGAAGCGTTGTTCCACATAGTGACCAGCAGGGGCAGCGTACTCACACATCACGTATATACCATCGTAACGCTATCCCGCCTTCTTTCAGGGTGTGTTCTGTGTGCTGCTTGGAGACCTTAACTTATTTCTTGGTGTGAGGCTGTCGCTGGAGACCCCGGAGGAGGAAGAGGAATGCAGATTTCGGTGACACGTTAATCAGATCTTCCTGCTGGTTTCATCATTAAAGTTTATTTTTAGAATCTAATAAAAAATGCTGTGAGACTCCATCGTCTGTAGTGTCTACGCCCTGCGGGGTCGTCTGCGCCCTGTGGGGTCGTCATAGCGCCCGGCGTCTGAGTTGCTGATTTCCTCTTAGCAGGGAGAGGTCTTACTCTGTAGACATGTGGGGCTATAATGTACACTGGGCGTCATACGAGCACTTCCACCTGGGCGCAATGGCTGAGATTCTCTAGTAGCAGGATCTGTATTTTTAGGGCTCATGCACACGACAGTGAATAATGGCCGTGTGACAGTCGTCTAAGTAGCGGCCGTCACACGGCCATTTTTAGCACCAATGAAAGCCTATGGAGCTATTCACATGGCCGTTTTTTTAACGCCATGTGAATAGCGTCCGTCCAGAAATAGGACAAGTCCCATTTCTGGGCCGTTTTAACGGGCCGACTGCCCCATTGAAATGAATGGGACCATTTTTAACGGCCAATTGACAGGAGTGCTCCCGTTTAACGGCTGTTAAAAAATGGGTACACTATGGCCACTCGCCCCACCCACTTGCTCGCGCTGCGCAGTCTCTGGTTTCTTCACTGAGCAGGCCCTGCTGATGGACCTGCGTTATGCGCAGTGCCGTCATCGCGCACATCGCAGGTCCTGTGCGTGGAAGAGAGAAGAGACTGCTGCAGCGCGGTGGCATTTATTTAAACCATGGGGGAAATTATTTAAGATGGGGGCCTACATGGGACATTATTAAAGTTGGGAACATTAAAAAAAATTCCTACACTATAGGGAACATTATAAAAAATTATTTACACTGTGGGGGCACTATGGAGGACATTATGGGGGTCATGATTATAGTTGGGGGCAAGAAATAACTGCCAGTCCAATTCTTCAATTTTTCATGTCCGTTGTTAACGGACGTGAAAAACTGATGCAAAACGGACATTAAAAATGGACACACGGCCAGAAAATGGAGGCACACACTGATGCAAAATGGCCATGAAAAACTCACAGCGTGTCCGTTTTTAATGGATGTTTTTTTTCACGGTTGTGTGCATGTAGCCTTAGGCCTCTTTCACACGAGCGTTGGCGGATTCAGTACGGATGCGTTCTGGCAAATCGGCACGCATCCGCACCAATTTGCATGCAATCGCAGTCAGTTTTGACTGCGATTACGTATGTTCGTTCAGTTTTTTTCCACGTGGGTGCCAAGCGTATGGATGCATTTCACACGCGCGTGATAAAAAGAATGAATGTTTACAAACCACATCTCTAAGCAAACACTTGTGTACGGATGCAATGCGATTTTCACGAAGCCCCATTCACTTCAATGGGGCCAGGGCTGCGTGCAAAACGCAGAATATAGAACATGCTGCGATTTGCACGCAACGGTGAACACAGGTGTGAAAAAAATCGCCCATGTAAAAAGCCCCATTGAAATGAATGGGTCAGGATTCAGTGCGGGTGCTGTGCGTTCACATCATGCATTGCGCCCGTGTGAAAGGGGCCTTACTGTGTCCTGTCAGGCAGCTCAGCTGACGGCTCCTTAGCGTAAATTCACATTCTTCTTATTGCATTTGTTCAATAAAGTGAGTAACAATCTGATACATAACTGACCTGAGTGATGATAGATACGTGGCCTGTAGGAGTCCTAGCACTACAAGGATACATGAAGGGTTAGTGGAGAATACAAAGTCATTATATGAGATATTCGGCTACAGAGGCAGTAGGCAAAGAATGAGCAGAATATTGATCCCCAAATGATTGTCCCCCCTCCATGCTGATAAAACTACCTTCTCATAAATGAGGGCTTCGCTCCCCGCAGCGGCTTTGGTGCCATGAAGAGGGTCTCCCGGATCAATATTCTGGTATAATGGGGGATACATAACCTCGTCCAAAATACCGAACAAGCAAATGGAAGGAAGAGTTCAGACAAGAAGCTGGTGATCTTCTCCCAGAGTGTCTTACTGTAAGGGCAGTCCCATGTAAGATGCCAGAAGTCGGCCCCTAGATGAGGGGCGAGGCCCCGGTGAGCAATGCAAAGCTGAAAGAATCGAATATGGACAGAAAAGTAGAGGAGTGACTCCGAGATTCAGAAGAGACGCCATCAGTAAGATCCGGGCTCTCCATCGTCCAGAGCTACAAGGTGCCTCAGGCTCAGGTCTAGTAAATACGTATATAAAGCAGTGATGAAACCGCAAGGTCCTCGGGTATGGATGATATAGCTACCGGCGTGAGTATTAATAAATTAAGTAAATAACGAAAGATCGCCGTCCGAGGCAAATGATAGTCGAAAGCCCAAAAACCATGAGCCTGACAGACGCCACTAATTTAGGCCCAGTTCACACTTCAGTTATTTCCGTCAGTTATTTGCCGATCTTTCCAATATACCGCGTCTCTGTGAGGATGCTGGCACGCGGTTCGTGCGGTTCAGAACTGCACTGTGTGCCATCCAGGGGCGGATTGGCCATAAACCTTACAGGGAAATCTCCCGGCGGGCCAATGCCCAGGGGGCCGCCTGAGCCCTCCTCACAGCCGGCCAGTGGATGTTTTTGGGGATGTATTTTGTGATGGACTGTGGTATTCGGCTCTGTTGGGGCGGTACAATCTGCAATTATACGGTATCGCTGGCCCTGCCTTCCATCAATTTAGATCCGACTACAAAGCAGGCCCACTTTAAGTTCCCAGTCCACCCCTGAGGCCTTCACTACTGGTTTTGGCTCCCAATAACTGGGGTGAACTCAGTGTAAGGGTTCATTCAGACGGCCGTATGCTGTCCGCAAAAATACGGATCCGTTTTTTTGCGGACCGTTTAGCATGTCCGCAAAAAAAAATTGCTTTCCGTATTTTTGCGGACCCATAGACTTCAATGGGGGCACGTCCCGATTTTCACTGACAAGTATAGGACATGTTTCAGTGTTTTTGCTGAGCTGTGGAAGGGAAAAAGGCCCCATAGAAGTGAATGTGGCAGCATCTAATCCGCAAAAAAACGGATCCGTATTTTTGCGGACAGCATACGGCTGTCTGAATGAGCCCTAAAGGTCCTATTGCACAGAGCAAATATCGTACAGATTCTCGAGCAAAAATGAACAACTCAAAGACGAGAGACAAATCGCCGGTTTCTCGTCCGTCATCTTTCAGCACGCCAAAAAAATGATCCCTCCTCGTTAATGGATCGGTTCGTATAATATCATGTCTGCTCACTAATGATCTCATACATGGATTTTGACTAAGCATTTGCCTCCCCATCTTTACACATAACGAATGTCCGAACAACCATCTGTGTGTAATAAGTAATACTTTTGTTGGTGATGTGTATGACATCTGCTGGTGTAATAGCCCTCCAGCTATTGTAAAACTACAACTCCCACCATGCCCTGCTCTAGGCTGATAGCTGTAGGCCCTCCGGCGCATGCTGGGAGTTGTAGTTTTGCAACATCTGAAGGGCAGCAGTTTGGGGATGCCTGGTGCGGATTATAAGATCTCCAGCAGTGAGGATCAGGAGAAATGCAGACATGGGGGTTGTCCCACAAGATGCTTCAGCTATCTGACAGCTCAGTTCTTATCTTACTGATAAGGTTTATTAGGTGACTATTCACACAGCGAGACGGTTAACCCTTTGTGACAGAATGGCTGGAGAGTTTTAATAAAGACTAGGCTTGAGCGAAACGAGCTTTGGAGATCTGAAGTCGATTTTTTTTTTATAAAACGTTTTACTGCGGTACAGACCCTTCTCCGTACAGCATTAGAACGTACGTGCTTCACGGAGGTGAAACTCGTTAAAGGGGTATTCCCATCTCACAAATGTAGTTTGTATAGTTAGATATAGCCATACCAATATTATTACTAATAGAATGTATTTATATAAAATGTACCGTTTAGAAGATTTGCCTATTTGTATATCCATTGTACCACACACATCAGTCAGGCCGTTGCCCCTGGTTACGACCACTGCGGCCTTGTAGTAGTGGTGGCCGGCCTGCTCTGAGGTAACTGCTGTATTGTGAACGCACATTGTGTGAACATGAGGAGACACATCTTAGGGCTGTAGCATTTTTGTCTGCGCTTCCAAAATGTAGAGAAACAGATCCTGTTCCAAGATCAGTTCATCTCTATGGAGCAGGATCTGTTTATAAAGTCTGCATTTTGGATGGATCCTGACCATTGGGTATAGGACTGGTAGCGTCCAAATCGCAGATGTGAAAGTGCCCTAAGATGTGTCTGCGCATGCTCAGGCAATGTGCGTTCACAATACAGCAGTTACCTCAGAGTGGGCTGACCACCACCACTACTACAAGGCCTGCGGTGTTCGTAACCAGGGGCAACGGCCTGACTGATGTGTGTGGGACAATGGATATACAAATAGGGAAATCTTCTAAACGGTACATTTTATATAAATACATTCTATTAGTAATAATATTGGTATGGCTATATCTAACTATACAAACTACATGTGTGAGATGGAAATACCCCTTTAAGTCTGAAGTCGCACGAGACTTTGGTGAATAACCTCAGGCTTCGATTCCACGACGTCTACAACGTTTTAAAACAGGAATCCGAAGCTCGATTCGCTCAACACTAATAAAGACCAATTGAAGAAAAGATTTTTAGCCGGATTATTCTCTAGCATTGCCTGCCATTATCATCAATGTCGACACGCCATTAAAGGGGTCCTCTCACTTCAGCAAGTGGCATCTATCATGTAGACAGAGTTAATACTCTGCACTTACTAATGTATTGTCACTGTCCATATTGCTTCATTTACATTATACCCGGCTCACATCCAGGCGTACGACCACCCTGTAATCCAGCAGCAGCGGTGGTCGTGCTTGCACACTATAGAGAAAAGCACCGGCCTCTGTGGTGGTGGGGCCATGGGGTGCACATAGGCAGGCATGTCATATGTGCGCTACAGCGGTGGATGTAACCATGGAAACGAGCAATGTATAACGTGACGGAAAAATGAATCCAGGCAGCAAAGGAAGCAAAATGGAGAATCACAATCCATTAGTAAGTGCCTGGTATTAACTGCATCTACATGATAAATGGCACTTACTGACGGCAGAGAACCCCTTTAAGGGCCGGTTCGGTAAATTAAATCTTCAAACAAGTTTTTCATAAATTGAAGAACTTTTGGGAACTTCTGACCTAAGCCCCTTCCACAGACTACAAGTGTCAGACCCAAACAGGTCACAGATATCCTCTGACGACTGGAGGTTAGTGGCCCCGATCTTGGGTGCGACAGATCTCCGTCCAGCCGAACCCTTATTATGGATCAGCGATGAGTCCTCGTGACTTTCCCTTTCCATCCGGGTTCTTTAATAGGACGTATTACACCCCAGCCCCACGTCAGACTTAGGGCTCAGGCAGACGAACGTATTTTCTTTCTGTGCCCGTTCCGTCTTTTTTGCGGACCGTATGCGGAACCATTCATTTCAATGGGTCTGCAAAAAAACGGAAGTCACGCAAAAAAAATAGAACACGTCCTATTATTGTCCGCATTACGGACAAGGATAGGACTGTTCTATTAGGGACCAGCTGTTCCGTTCCGCAAAATATGGAATGCACACGGATGTCATCCGTATTTTTTGCGGACTGCAAAATACATACTATACAGTTGTGTGCATGATCGCTTAGGCTAGTTTCACACTAGCAGCGGTTTTCTGGCAGGGAGCAGCCTTCAGGATCTCTGCGGACGTCGCCATTGCCGGAGGTTTACAAGGCACTGTCCGGCCCCATTCACTATAATGCTTCCGATCTCCGCCCGGTCCCCATTATAGTGAATGGGGCCGGACAGTGCCTTGTAAACCTCCGGCAATGGCGACGTCCGCAGAGATCCTGCAGCCTGTTCCTGCTAGCCTTATGCTTCCAGTGTCAGGCGATGGCCGGTACCTCCCGTCACGGTGTCTGCACTTGCTCTGAAGCGCACAACCTTTCATGGTCTGGGGTCTGAGATTTGTGAGAGGATGTGTAGACTGATACACTGTAGCAGCCCCTCAGCTGTGAAGCCTGTACTTTGCTAGCTGTAGGGAACAATGCTCCACTGCTGGGGCCACCTTCCTGCCTCTGGTTTTAGCTCCGTCCCCGCGCGGCCTGTACATCCGTATCTGCCGTGTCGCGCTTCACCTCGTACAATAAACAGACGACACAAAAAATTATCTGATTTTATTAAGAAATTGTATTATAAATTACATATAAATATGAGACATGAGAACCCCGACCGCGCTGATCTGGTGGAGACGTTACGAGATGTGGGTGGAAAGTGCGAACCAGCCTTCCTCCTTGTCCGTCCTGACCTGCAGGAGAGAGGAGAGCAGTCAGAAGCTGGTACGTGTAGTACAACAGTACGTGTATCTCAGAGACCACCCGTGGCCCCCGCTCTGGGGTCTGATGTCATTGTGCAGCCTCCACCAGAAACCCCCTCACCCTTGTCCATGAGTTGATGCTCCCCTGAATGAGGTGTAGTACCAGACACGGCCACACGGACGAAAGAGGCGCTATTCATTCATCTCCTCCGAACCCTCTAAGCCAGGGGTCAGCCACATCTCTCAGTTCTTCAAATAAGGCCACATGCACACGACCGTGCCGTGTTTTGCGGTCTGAAGATTGCGGAACGGAATGAGCCGCCCATTATAGAAATGGCTATTCTTGGACAGGGAAATAGCCACAGCACAGAGCAATGGATGCGGAGAGCGCACGGAGCGCTGTACGCATCTTTGGCTGCCCCACTGAAGTGAATGGTTCCGCATCCGACCAACATAAAATGCGGATGAAAACAACAGGCCTTAGGGCTCATGCACACGAACGTATTTTCTTTCCGTGCCCGTTCCATTTTTTTTGGGGGGGGGCCGTAAAACGGAAGTTACTCCGTGTGCATTCCGTTTCTGTATTTCCGTTCCACAAAAGAATAGAACGTGTCCTATTATTCTCCGCACTACGGATAAGGATAGGACTGTTCTATTAGGGGCCGGCTGTTCCGCTCTGCAAAATACAGAACGCACACGGACGTCATCCCTATTTTTTACGGACCGCAAAATACATACGGTCGTGTGCATGAGGCCATACTCTCATAGAATTGAATCCAGCATGCTGGGAGTGGTCGTTTAACCCTTTCGCTACGGCGCTGGAGCGATAGGCAAACACGGCGCCTGCTCGCAAGTGCAGCGGGCGTCATGGCCGGCAGGCCTCTGCTGTTTCAAACATTTGGATTTTTTTTTTTTTTTAACACTTCTCACTACATTGTATGCCATAATTCATGGTGGTATTAGAAAGTACAACTCGTCCCGCTACGTGAACGGGAAAAATAAAAAAGTTAGGCCCCTTTCACACGGGCGTCACGGATGCGTTGCGGATGCAAAGCGTTGCGTTTTTAACGCACCCCCATTCATTTCTATGGAGCCTGGGCTGCGTGAAAAACGCAGAATATAGAACATGCTGCGTTTTTCACGCAACGCAGAAGTGATGCGTGAAAAAAAACGCTCATGTGAAAAGCCCCATTAAAATGAATGGGTCAGGATTCAGTGCGGGTGCAATGCGTTCGCATCACGCATTGCACCCGCGCGGAAATCTCGCCCGTGTGAAAGGGGCCTTATGGCTCAAGGAAGATAGGGAAGAAAAATGAAAACGCAAAAACATTAAAAAAAACTCCGGTATCCTAAGGCCTATCCTCACGAAATCAATGGGGATTGGGCTCCTACAACTCCCGCCCCTCCCCCAGCTCCGCCCTATCAGCTGTGACGGGGTGAGCGCCGCGGCCTCCTCGCTGCTTATACAGCACAGCGCCATCCACTGGATAGTGGCGGTGCTTGGTATCACAGCTCAGCCCTATTCACTTCAATTGGGAGGAGCTGCCTTTAGGACATGTGACCGATGAACGTGATATCACATGGCCTCAAAGCTCACAGAGCGCCGCCGCCTCTTTCGTCGGACCCCCGCCAATCTGATATCGATGACTTATCCTGAGTATAGGCCGTCAATATCAACCCCTTTAACAACAGCTGGAGGATGCTGACCCCAACCTATGAGGCGCGAGGACAAGATCCAACTGCTGGCCGGCCCCGCCTGTGTATATAACCTCAGCATCCAAGTGACCGGCGTGGAGAAGCAAAGATGGCTGCTGCAGGGACACCGAGTACTGCGACTACCAAAACCAAATTTTAACCAACCACCCTCATCATCCTCACTGGAAATACCCCGACCACACACGTCCCTTCCTACCTTGACCCGTTGTCTGGATGAGCCGCTCACTGATGAACTGGACCTCTGAGAGGCGCTTGACCTATAGACAGAGGAACGTTAGCTGTTTGGCCCAGTTCTCACTCCACAATGCCACCAAACATAATTGGAGTCACACACATGACTGACGCCATAGGACTACGGGAAGATAATGGCCCCCGCCATGACACCCTCACGTACTCTCCGTCTGCTGCGGGGCATGTTATTATCTACATTTACACAGGATCTCCCAGGCTCCAAAAATCAGTACGGAGACATAAATGAGTCTGGAATACAGATCGCGCTCACCTGCGCCCGCTGCCTGGAGAAGGGGTCTCCTCGATGGAAGAGTCGGTAAACTGCGGCATTGGGAGTACAGCATCGGTCAGCCGCGCTCTTCTTCCTGGAAACACAAGGTGGGGTAAGTTCTATTAGGACACTCATCACTGGACTGGTACTACAACTCTCATTATACACAGACACTAGTCCAGGAACTATTTGGGGGGGTATTTTGACATCCAACGAATATGCACAAGAGTCAACTGCTATGCAGAAAAGTCCGCCAGGTGGAGATGGTTTTGTTGAGTTCCCTGGGGGGGACGTAAAAAGCAAGGCCTCCCTTAAACACAGCACGGTGGGGGGTACTAGGCAGAAAGAGGGGTTAATACCGCACTCACTGAGCTATTATTACCATATAGCTGGCGGGTGCAGTACCTGGCTCCTCTGGCGTGATGGGAGAGATGGCGGGCGACACCACCAGGCTCTGTTTCTGCTGCTCGATGAGTCTCAGGAGTTTATCTCGGGCCTCGGCGCTCTGCCGGTTCAGCTCTGCAATCCTCATCTCTAGAGTCATTGGACTTTGTGCAGGCGGCGCCTCCTGCTGGAGAGATACAGGACACACGTCATAACACAGCAGCGTCCAGTCACATTACATGATGTCATTTCTACTCCACCATCATCAGAAACCTGCCGTCTCCTCCGCCTGACGTCAATAGGAACGTTCACGGTTTACTTCACAAACCCGGCACAGTTGTGTTAACTGCACCGTAACAGGTCGTGCACCCGTGTGTTCACCACATGAACAGGACACTGGTAGCAAAGAAGGTTCCAATTCACTGACTGCGAGCAGAAATCTTTAAAACCAGCAAGGAACTGATACAGACATCCTAAAAGAAAAGTGGATTATATTTCTCTCTACAACAGCATCTATTTGCTGAAGATGTACTTCCCCTTTAAGATCTGCCTGGATTCTATAGGTCTTTATAAATGACTACTACGGAGGCAAAATGGCCGTTCTCAGAAAATTCTGGCCTTAGAAGTTAGAAGCAGAGAAATGTGATGGATGTTTGTAAGAGATGACGCCTCTATTCTGTCGCGGTAATCTGTTGTAGCTTAGCCATATGACAGCACTGCGGCGCTGGACTAGAGGAGGCACTGGCATGGTCGAGGAGGGCAGCTGCGGCACTGTAGCCAGAGTCATGGTGGAGGGGCAGCTGCGGGCGCTGTACATGAGCATGTGAGGGCCACTGCGGCGCTGTATCAGAGCATGTGAGGCGCACTGCGGCGCCTGTAACAGGGAGCATTGTGAGGGCCATGGCGGCGCTGTACAGGAGCATGTGAGGGCACTGCGGGCGCTGTACAATGAGCATGTGAGGGCACTGCGGCGCTGTAGCAGAGTAATATAAGAGCACTGAAGGCCGCTGTACAGAGCATGACTGAGGGCACTGGCCGGAGGCGCTGGACTGAGAATGTCGTAAAGGGCAACTTAGCGGCGGCTGGACTCGAGAGGAATGTGAGGGCACTGCGCGCTGTAGCAGAGCATACTGATGGCACTGCGGGCTTACAGTGACTGAGCTGTGAAATAAAGCACTGAGGCGCTGTACAGAGCATGTTGAGGGCACTGCAGGCACTGCTGGCGCTGCTACGCACTGCGTGAGAGGCGTGAGGGCACTGCGGCGCTTGTAGCAGAGCATATAAAAGCCTGCGGCGCTGTACATGAGCATGTGAAAAGCACTATAAAAGCACTGAGGCACTGCGGCGCTGTACAGAGTATTACAGAGCATGTGACTGTGGGCATGTGCACCCGCGCTGTACAGAGTATATAAAAGCACTGAGGGCGCTGCAGAGCTGAGGGCACTGAGGGAGGGCACTGCGGCGCTGACTGCACTGAATTGTGCAGGGCTGGACGCGGGCACTGGCCTGCACTGCTGCAGGGCTGTGGAGTCGGTAAGCCAAAGCCCCGACTCCGACTCTTCAATTTCCCCTCACATGGAGCAGGTTTAAGTGATAACTTTAAACAAATTTGCATAAAATCAATAGTACAGATAAGTCATGACAAAAACAGTCTGTAATCTATCAGGTTCTCTGGTACAGCTCACTAAGGGCCTGATCAGAGGCGTAGCTAGAGGTTCAGCACAGGGGGGGCGAAACATACTTGAGTGGGCCCCCCACTTATTGGCTTCCCAACTTCACAGGCATATACTACTAGTTGTGGTTATAATACTGTATTAGAAAATGACTATATAAACTGCTAGATCATCTGTGCGCTTAAGTACAGTACAAAGACTTTCTACATACCCACTCTAAATACTCTACCACATAATGCAGTAAATAGGAGTAATAGGAGTAAAAAACAAGGGATCCTATTAAGGAAATCTGTCCCTTTTACACAGTTAACTATCAACTGTCCCATTCGGACTCAGATCCAGATCAGCAGAATGTGCCCCCATCAGACCTCAGTCAGCAGAATGTGCAGAATGTGCCCCAGATGCAGACCTCAGACCTCAGATCAGCAGAATGTGCCCCCACCGACTCAGATCGGAATGTGCCCCCATGTAAGACTCAGATCAGCAGAATGTGCCCCATCAGACCTCAGATCATGCAGAAATCAGCAGAAATGTGCCCCCATCAGACCTCAGATCAGCGTATTGTGCCGCCCATCAGACCTCAGATCAGCAAGAATGTGCCCCCATCAGACCTCAGAATCAGATCACAGAATGCCCATCAGAACCTCAGAATCAGCATGGTTTGTCCCCCATCAGACCTCAGTCAGCTGTGCCCCATCAGACCTCAGATCAGCAGAATGTGCCCCCATCAGACCTCAGATCAGCAGAATGTGCAGAATCAGATCAGCAGAATGTCAGACCTCATCAGAAGACCTCAGATCAGCATGTTCCCCCAGATCAGCAGACCATCAGATCAGATCAGCAGATGTGCCCCATCAGACCCAGATCATCAGAATGTGCCCCATCAAACCTCAGATCAGCGTCTTGTGCCCCATCAGACCTCAGATCATCAGAATGTGCCCCCATCAGACCTCAGATCAGCAGAATGTCCCCCATAAGACCTCAGATCAGCAGAATGTGCCCCCCAGACTCAGATCAGCAGAATGTGCCCCCATCAGACCCAGATCAGCATGTTCAGACCTCAGATCGCTAATGTGCCCCCATCAGACCTCAGACGGCTGATCCCCCTTACCATCAGATCATCAGAATGTGCCCCCCATCAGACCTCAGAATCAGCAGAATGTGCCCCCATTAGACCAGATCAGCAGAATGTGCCCCCATCAGACCTCAGATCAGCAGAATGTGCCCATCACTCAGATCAGCAGAATGTGCCCCATCAGACCTCAGATCAGAGAATGTTCCCCTCAGACCTCATCGACCTCATGCAGAGATGTGCCCCATTCCCAGCAGAATGTGCCCCCATCAGAACTCAGATCAGCAGAATGTTCCCCCATCAGACCTCAGATCATCAGAATGTGCCGCCCATCAGCAGACCTCAGATCTCAGATCAGCATGTCCCCCAGACCTCAGATCAGCAGAATGTCCCCTCAGACCTCAGATCAGCAGAATGTGCCCCCATCAGACCTCAGATCATCAGAATGTCCCCCATCAGACCTCAGATCAGCGTCTTGTGCCCCCCATCAGACCTCAGATCATCAGAAATGTGCCCCCATCAGACCTCAGATCAGCAGAATGTGCCATCAGACCTCAGATCGGCTTAATGTGCCCCCATCAGACTCCATAATGGAAAGTGCTCACTTGTATTCGCCTGATAGTACTTAGGCCATCCCTGCTGGGCCCCCCCCAGAGGTATTGGGCCGGAGCATCGCCTCCCCTCCCCTAAATGACTAATTCATTATATATTTTAGGAGTCGGAGTCGGTCCATTTTTATACCCCCCGACTGAACAGCCTGCACTGCTGCACTGTACAGAGCATGTGACACCACTGCGGTGCTGCACTGTGCATGGTGGAGTAGTGCAGCGCTGGGACCCAGTTGTCCTGACAAATCCTAATT
>ONZH01009215.1:0-17086 GCA_900303285.1 Rhinella marina | reverse complement strand
AAAAATATATAAAAAAATATTTTTTTTGTTG
The DNA here is from genome assembly GCA_900303285.1 of Rhinella marina. Taxonomy (NCBI): domain Eukaryota; kingdom Metazoa; phylum Chordata; class Amphibia; order Anura; family Bufonidae; genus Rhinella; species Rhinella marina. The sequence goes on along the minus strand of ONZH01009215.1, from coordinate 17,055 downwards.
TTTTAGCTCAGTGATACAAATCCATTTCACACACAGTGTGAACCATTCTGTGGTCACAGTTCAACACTCACTACAATCCGTATTTTCTGTCCAGGTGACACTTTCTGTACGTCACTTAATTAAACCAGACTGAACAAGTTTGTGGGTTTCAGTACACCAGGCCCATTTATTTTTTTTTTTTATATAATACACTTATATACAGAAAATGTTGAAACCCCAGGGCTAAGGGTCGAGGACGAGGGCGTGGGCGTGGGCATTCAATTACTGCAGGGGGCAGAGGCCGTGGTCCTGGGCAGGGTGAGACAGTACCTGCTGATGAGGGAGCAGGGGAACGCCGCAGAGCTACACTCCCTAGCTTCATGTCTCAACTTACAGGGACACGTGGTGGAGGACTGTTGAAACCAGAACAGTGCGAACAGCTGATGTCGTGGATTGCGGACAATGCTTCAAGTAATTTGTCCACCAGTCAGTCTTCCACGCAGTCCACCCACGTTACCCAAGAGAGCACTCCTCTGGCTCCTCCACCTCAACCTCCTTCCCCCAGTCTGCCCCCTCCCAGGAAAAATTTGGAATGCGATCCGGCATACTCTGAGGAACTGTTTTCTGGACCCTTCCCAGAGTCACAAAACACTTCTCAGGTTGCTGCTGACCTCGTTCCCGATGCCCAAGTTTTCCAACTGTCGTAGTCTGTGGGTGATGATGATGATGATGATGACAATGTTGAGTTGGTGGAAGAAGTTTGTAAAGAGGTGTCGGACGATGAGGAGACACGGTTGTCAGACAGTGGTGAAGTTGTTGTCAGGGCAGGAAGTCCGAGGGGGGAGCAGACTGAGGAATCGGAGGATGCCGAGGAGACTGACCCAAGCTGGGTTGATATGCCGAGTGAAGACAGTGCTTCTGAGGCGGAGGCGAGTGCTTCACCAGAACAGGTTGTAAGAGGCAGTGGTGTAGCCAGAGGGAGAAGCAGGGCCAGAGCTGGTGCATCAGCAGCAACTGTTTCACGTAGTGAAGCTCCAGTGGCAAAGCCTAGATGTTCGCAAGTCTGGAGGTTCTTTAAAGAAAGTGAGGATGACCGACGGACTGTGGTGTGCAACCTGTGCCACACCAGGATCAGCAGGGGTGCCACCACTACTATCCTAACCACCACCAGCATGCGCAGGCATATGAGTGCTAAACACACCACTCAATGGAACCAAGGCCGTTCACCACCTCCTGCGGGTCACACCACTGCTCCTACCCCTGTGTCACTCGCTGCCTCTGCTAGTCAACCCCCTGCGTCACTCGCTGCCTCTGCTAGTCAACTCCCTGCCCAGGACCCCGGCACGAGCGCCTCCCGCCGGAAAACCACACCTTCGCCTCCACTATCCTCCACAGTGTCCACCAACGTGTCCCAGCGCAGCGTTCAGCTTTCTTTACAGCAGACGCTGGAGCGCAAGAGGAAATACAGTTCCACCCACCCACATGCCCAAGCCCTCAACGTCCACATCTCCAAATTGCTTAGCCTGGAGATGCTGCCCTATAGGCTGGTAGAGACCGAGGCCTTTCGCAATCTCATGGCGTTTGCTGCCCCTCGGTATTCGGTCCCCAGCCGCCACTATTTTTACCGATGTGCCGTCCCAGCCCTACACCAGCACGTGTCAACATCATCCATGCCCTGACCAACGCTGTTTCTGAGAAGGTCCACCTAACCACGGACACGTGGACACTATATCTCACTGACGGCACATTGGGTTAACTTGGTGGAGGCTGGGACCGAGAATGACCCTGGGGCCGCTCATGTACTGCCCACCCCGAGGATTGCAGGGCCTACCTCGGTCACGGTCTCTCAGACGTACTATGCCTCCTCCTCCTCCTTTTCCACCGAATTACCATCCGTGGGCACGGCGCCTTCAGTAGGTAGCTCTAGGCGCAGCAGCAGTGCCGTGGGTAAGTGCCAGCAGGCGGTGCTCAAACTGCTGAGATTAGGTGACAAAAGGCACACCGCCCAAGAACTGTTACAGGGCATCACGGCGCAGACCGATGTGTGGCTGGCACCGCTGAACCTCAAGCCAGGCATGGTTGTGTGTGACAACGGGCGTAACCTGGTGGCGACTCTGCAACTTGGCAGACTGACACATGTGCCATGCCTGGCCCACGTGTTTAATCTCATAGTTCAGCGGTTCCTCAAGACATACCCCAATCTGTCTGATTTGCTCACCAAGGTGCGCCGCATCTGTGCGCATTTTGGCAAGTCAACCACAGATGCTGCCACTCTCAGGGCAGCGCAGCGCCGCCTACAACTGCCCGCTCACCGACTGTTGTGCAACATGCCCACGATATGGAATTCGACATTAAACATGTTATCCAGAGTTTATCAGCAGCGCAGAGCGTTTGTAGACTGCCAGATGTCAACTTCCACCAGAACTGGTAGTCAGGTCACTCAGATTCCTCAAGTCTACAATGAGGAGTGGACGTGGATGTCTGATATCTGCCAGGTGTAGAGCAACTTTGAGGAGTCAACACAGATGGTCAGCGGCGATGCCGCCATTATCAGCCTCACCATCCCGCTGCTTTGCCTGTTGAAAAACTCACTGCTCAGCATCAAGTCGGATGCTTTGCGCTTGTCACAAGAGACGGTGGAGGAAGATATACGTTGCTTGATAGCCAGAGCACCCTCCGGTCTGTTTCTCAGCGCGTATCGGAGGAGGGGGATGAGGATGAGGAGGAAGAGGAGGAGAATGTCGGCGAGACAGAAGAGGGTACCAGTGCTCAGTCCTTCTTAACTCTTGAGCGTGTATGGGCTGAAGAGGAGGACTTGGAGGAGGAGGAGGAGGAAATGGAGAGTCAGGCCAGTGAGGAGAGGGAATTCTTGCGTGTTGGGACTCTGGCGCACATGGCAGACTTCATGTTAGGCTGCCTATCCCGTGACCCTCGCTTTAGAAGAATTTTTTCAAACACCGATTACTGGGTGTTCACTCTCCTGGACCCACGGTACAAGCAGAACCTTTCCACTCTCATCCCTGCAGAGCAAAGGAGTATGAGAGTGAATAGATATCAACAGGCCCTGGTGCACAAGCTGAAACAATTCTTCCCATCTGATGCCACTAGCGGCAGAGGGCATGGTTCTGTGGGCCAAGTAGCGGGGGAGAGGAGCCGAGCAGGCAGCTTGTCCAGCACTGGCAGGGGAACGCTCTCCAAGGCCTTTGCCAGTTTTATGTCACCCCAGCAAGACACTGTCACCTGTCCCCAGTCTAGGCAGAGTAGGGGGAGCTGTACAGAAAGATGGTGAGGGAGTACCTAGCTGACCATACCAACGTCCGTAGCGATCACTCTGCTCCATACAACTACTGGGTTTCAAAGCTGGACACGTGGCCTGAACTGGCGCTGTACGCCTTGGAGGTGCTGGCCTGCCCTTCCTCTAGCGTGCTGTCAGAGCGGGTATTCAGAGCAGCTGGTGGCATCATCACCGATAAGCGTACACGCCTGTCAACTGACAGCGCTGACAGGCTGACGCTTATTAAAATGAACAAAGCCTGGATTTCACCGGAATTCAAATCTCCTCCGGGGGAAAGCAGCTAAAGATTAACATTACTTATGTATCCGATTCCTCTTCTCTACTCCTCCTACTCCTCCTCCTCCTCCATATCGTCTTTGCCTAACGCTGACCAAAAAAACGCCATTTTTCAGAGGTCCAACAGGCACTCTTTTACCACAATTTTTCAGGAGGGCCCCCTACAGGCCCTCTCTCCAAACAATTTTTCCGGAGGTCCACCTACAGGCCCTCTCTCCAAACAATTTTTTCGGAGGTCCACCTACAGGCCCTCTCTTCAAACAATTTTTCCGGAGGTCCACCTACAGGCCCTCTCTCCAAACAATTTTTCCGGAGGTCCACCTACAGGCCCTCTCTCCAAACAATTTTTCCGGAGGTCCACCTACAGGCCCTCTCTCCAAACAATTTTTCCGGAGGTCCACCTACAGGCCCTCTCTCCAGTTCCAGTTTCCAGTTTTATTTGCGCAAACTGTGTAATTTTTCTCAGAAGAATACATACCGTACCGGTTGATGCTAGAGTTTTTCCAAATCCATCCGGCTGTTGTCACCACCACACATGCTAGCCCAGGGGGCACTTCTCTGGCTCTTCCAGCTCAACCTCCTTCCCCCAGCCTGCCCCCCACCTACAGGCCCTCTCTCCAAACCAATTTATCCGGATAGGGGACGTATTAGATATTGTACTGATGGTTTTTTTGTTCTTCTTTTAATTGCCTCCTGACCTGTGATAGGCAGAGCATGGACACGTCCCCTTAGCTGCAGTAGGAAAGACACTCCCCTGGCCAGAGCAAGTTCTTTTTCCTTTTCCGTGTTCGAAAAATCCATGAAATATAGGGTCCCAAGATAGGGGACGTATACGATTTTAAACTGAGAAGAATCGATACCACACATGCCCCACTAGGAGAATTTGGGGTAATGGTGGGATTAGACAGCCTCAGAGGCATCCATGCATGCTGCCGCTGCTGTTTCCTGTCCATTTCCGTGGTGTTTCCATCATTTTCTGAGGTTTCCAGGTTTTCACCCAGCCTTCCCTAGGCAGAGCCTTGGTCCCCTGCAAAAATGCTCGAGTCTCCCATTGACTTCAATGGGGTTCGTTATTCGAAACGAGCACCCGAGCATCGGGAAAAGTTTGACTCGAATAACAAGCACCCGAGCATTTTAGTGCTCGCTCATCTCTAGATGTCAGCTACATAGACTTTTGAACGGTTGTAATACGCTGTGCACCTAGCGTTACTGACAGGGCACACTTGGGGGTTTTTTGCCACCAAAAAAAAAAAAAACAGATGTATTTCACAATGGACTTTGGTCTTTTTGAAACAGAAATAATCTTTCTACCTACCCAAATCCTATCCCTATAGTTTAATTCCCTACTTGCTTAAATTAAACTGCAGACGCAAATGAGGAACTGCGGCCTAAATTAACAGTATTAAATGTAACAACGGATGTCAGCTATATAGACTTTTGAACGGTTGTAATACGCTGTGCCCCCTAGTGTTCTTGGGTTCTTTTTGCCACAAAAAAAAATGCTGAAGGATTTAACAATGGACTTTTGTGTCTTTTGAACAATGATACTAACCCTGCCTATAGAAATTCTATCCCTACACAAGTCCCTCCTTGCGCAAATGTTATACGGCAAGATGCAAAAGAAGTACTGCGGGCCGTTACCAGCAGAAATTACAGCAAAGTATGTCAGGTATATAGTATACAGAGAGTATCCTACAGCATGCAGCAGTAGCACATGTGGCATTAATTGCAGGCCACCTAGTGCTATTTTCACCACCTTTAAACACCACAAAAATAATAAAATATTGCTTTGTGCCAGATATAATAGCCCTTAAAAGGGCTTTTGGGTCTTTGTTGAGCGATTTCTATCCCTGCCTAGCATGCTTCTCTCCCTACACTGTCTGTCGCTGCTTGCAGCAGCTGTTCCTGGCTCGGTATGCGCACCCGATGACGCTTTCCTGGCCATCCAATCAGTGTAATGCCAGTAGCCAACATGCAGAACATCCCGTGGTCACGAGCGCCGCCATGTTCGGCCGAATAGTGTATAGTGAATAGTGTATTCGACCGAACATGTTCGCTCATCACTACTGCTGACATATTCGCAGTTAATCTTTTATTTTATATATAGAATTACTTTGCCTCAGTATTAAAGGGTGGTCTAACAGTATATATTTGTATAGTTTTCGATTTTACACTTGAAATTTGGAAATTATTCTTTTTTTAAAGATATTAATGTCTACAGTGTTAAAAAATAATTTGTTCTTTCAGTAGTTTTTCATTTGACAGAACAGACCCATTTCCAATTCTAATATGTATATTTTTATATTAATTCTCAGTCCATTTTTGAAAGTTCTTCATTGTTAGTATTGTTTAGAGCATATAGTACAGGCCCATTTTTCATTTTGCATTTTCGTTTTTTCATCCAAATGTTCCAATAGCCATACCTTTTTTTAATTTTTCATTCATATAGCTAGGGTAGCTTATAGCTTATTTTGGGGGGGGAGTAAGTTTTACTATTTATGTGCACCATTCATTTTACTACTTCCGTTATTGGAAAAGGTTTTTGACCTACTACTTTAAAAAAAAGAAAAAAAAAATTAAATTTTGTTTTCCATCACCATTTTCTGACAGCCATAACTTTTTTATATTTCAGTCTACAGAGCTGTATGAGGGCTTGTTTTTTTGCAGGACGAAATTTAGATTTTATTGGTACCATTTTTGTCATATATATTACTTTTTGATCACTGTTATTCAATTTTTTTTTTTTTTTTTTGAGGGGGGGGAGGAATTGAAAAAAAAATGGTGAATCGAGTTTTTTATTTTCCATTACGGCAATCAGTGGATATGACATTTTTATTAATATTTTAATAGTTAAGACATTTTCGAACAAGGTGATGCCTAATATGTTTGATTTTTTTTTTAATGTATTTTTTAATTAATATACTTTTACAGTAACAACTTTTAAGCCCCTTAGGGGCAAGAATCTGGGATATTTTGATCCCTTGACCTATTCACCCTAATCATCATTCCCCATCATTGCAGCCGGTTGTTTCCTGCATGATGGAGCCGACACCAACACTTATGGATCGGACTCAATGCAGCAGCCAGCTCCGTACATTCACTGAGCCACTGTGACGTACAAGTATACCTGATTTATAGCGATTCTTGACAAATTAATTTATAACAAATCAAATTTCTTGATGAAGTTCGTTGAATCGACCGAATGAAATTTTTCAAAACTTCGCTCATCACTAACTGAAGGCACAGTAACTCTACAGCTAAGAAATGATTAGCTATGATTCTTGGTGCACTGCACAGTTATGTACATGGCGATAAACGGTAGAAGAGTCTGTAGTTCTGCAGTCTCCTATGCTGTCTTGCACCCCCTGACTGTCATCTAAGTCTGTGTCTATGGCAAAGGGCCTAAAGGAAGTCTGTCATCTCCAAAATCAGTTTCAAACTAAGCATACTGCCAAGTGAGGTAGGAGCACCAAAGTATAACCATACCTTTATTGTGAAAATGTGGTCCTCTAATCCTGAGAAGTGTTTCTTTATTTTTTATACAAATAGTTTTCTGTGTTCCATGGGTGAGTCCATTTCCTTTGTTGGACCATTATTCCATGAGATTTTAGTGACAGTAGTAATGACACAGGGGACACCAGGTGGAAGGTGCAAGGATGGAATTATACCAAAATTAGTTGAGAGTTCCTTTCACATGGATGAGTGGGCCCAGAAAATAGCACAAGAACATTCCCCAGACCATAATGCTGCCACCATCATCTTGTGTTGTTCCAGCAATTGTCACAGGGTATTTATTTTTTATCAGCAGAGGTCTAATTCTGATACAGCCACTAAAATTGAAGACTCTTTTGCAGACTCAACTTTCTTAGCAAAGGTGCAGTGACCATCCACCTGCTTCGAATCCCCATTAGCAGTAGAGTTCCCTAAACTGTTGTTTTAGACCCACATCTGGTAGCCACATGTTTCATATTGTCGGTGAGCTGCTCCTCTATAGTAAGTCAGTCCACCCTTGCGCAACTTTGTAGCCGACGTTCATCTCTCACAACAATGGCACATGGTGCTCTGAAGTTTCCACACAATGGTGCTGTTTGTCCACTAACAATACACTTTCACCAAAGCAGCAAAAAGACAATAATCATCCCTTTTTTCAACTCTGATAATCTCCCAATACCCATGATAGCAAGAAGAGATGTGTGTGCAGAAAGCCTACTGCACACCTTATATACCCACCAAGCCAGCTCATAACACGTGACTTCCTTCATGAGCTACATGCTGCCAACGTCAAAAGTAGAAAGTGGTCATAATAATGTGACTTGACTGTGTATATAATATTAATGTTCCACCTCCGAAAACTGTTGTCATTTTAGTTTCCTGTTCTTTCATCTATGGCAAAGCAATCATGACTTTTAGATCAAAATAAAAGAATCTATTTTGTGCTGCCAAAAAATGCTTTTGATAAACTTTTTTTGTCCTGTGGAAAGTTTCTATGAACCTGTTTGGTCTTTTTAAGCTAGTTATTCACAGAATGGGCATCATAAAAGCATTTAAAGTGTCGCTAGTCCTCACTTTTATGTGTCTGAACAAAGCTGACTGATGTGAAGCCAACCTTGAGACTTATATATAACTCTACATGCAAAAAGACATAACTGTAAGCTCCAGTCCACCTACTGTGAATTTAATAGGCAAACAATGTTTTAGTGCCAAATTTAGCTATCACATAAAAACATTACAGGACAAGTCATACTTCCTATAGAGTAGTAGAAAATGCCACTGCAGAGCCGCATCTTTAGATTTCCCAATGTTGAAATGTCTATTAAGCTTCTATGCATCTTAATAATGAGGTCTAATTCTTCGGCTGCCATCCACTCTATCTGTGGGTCATGCCATCTTCTTGTAAATGTTTCAATATTCAGAGCTCAGGATCCCGAGTGACTACCTAACAGTGATGTAAAATAGATTGTGTTACTTTTGAATACCTTACATGAAAGCTAAATGATTACATTTAAAATGTAATTCATCAGAATTTTATAAAAGTTTTCATAAAGTATTTCAGAGTATAACTGCTGAATGCTGAATCCTCTCTTACTGTGAAAGTAAAACTATTAGTTTAGAAAGGCAAAAGATAAAATCATTAATACTTTAATACTTCACAAGAGTTGTCCAGCTTTTTCGAAGCGATGGTCTGTCCTCATAGGTCTGGCACCCCACACCCTTGCTGATTCTGTTTAGCACTGTCACTGAAAGTCAGCGCCAGAACTAGAGGGCACCGTCAATATTGTAGTGGACAGCACTTGTCACTGCAGAGCTGTTCCCATTGAAGTGAAAGGAAAGTGAATGGAGAACGCTGGCTTGGCTATTTTCAGATGTCTCATAGTAAGTGGAGGGGATGCCACTGGTGTGCATCATGTTCTCCATTCATGGCATTCTTGAGATAGGAGCTGGTGCCAAAAGCACCTGTTTCTATCAGATATTTATAGCATATGCTATTGATATGTCATTAATTTCGGAACATCCCCTTTAAATGCCTGTTGTGGGCAGTCACCTCCGTGACATACCAAAAATTTCCACTAAAATAATACTCTTTTCTCTGGGTGCCTTTAAACATCATGTGAAAATGTATATAAAACTGCATGAACATGACAAAAACACTATTTCACGCCACTGGTGGTATTGCTCTCTGCAGCATCACAAAACATGGACAACTCCTTTAACCACTTCAGAACCAAACCACTTTTTACCTTATGAATCAAGTAGTCAAAAAGACAGTCCTATTTTTGCCCTATCATTTAAAATGTAGCTTTTATTTAATATTGTAAATAAAAAAAATATTAATCCCCAAAAGAATAAATTGTATTAAAATCACAGTCTGGTCAATCAATGTTTAAGATATACAGTACAGACCAAAAGTTTGGACACACCTTCTCATTCAAAGAGTTTTCTGTATTTTCATGACTATGAAAATTGTAGATTCACACTGAAGGCATCAAAACTATGAATTAACACATGTGGAATTATATACTTAACAAAAAAGTGTGAAACAACTGAAAATATGTCTTATATTCTAGGTTCTTCAAAGTAGCCACCTTTTGCTTTGATTACTGCTTTGCACACTCTTGGCATTCTCTTGATGAGATTCAAGAGGTAGTCACCTGAAATGGTTTTCACTTCACAGGTGTGCCCTGTCAGGTTTAATAAGTTGGATTTCTTGCCTTATAAATGGGGTTGGGACCATGAGTTGTGTTGGGCAGAAGTCAGGTGGATACACAGCTGATAGTCCTACTGAATAGACTGTTAGAATTTGTATTATGGCAAGAAAAAAGCAGCTAAGTAAAGAAAAACGAGTGGCCATCATTACTTTAAGAAATGAAGGTCAGTCAGTCCGAAAAATTGGGAAAACTTTGAAAGTGTCCCCAAGTGCCGTCGCAAAAACCATCAAGCGCTACAAAGAAGCTAGCTCACATGAGGACCGCCCCAGGAAAGGAAGACCAAGAGTCACCTCTGCTGCGGAGGATAAGTTCATCCGAGTCACCAGCCTCAGAAATCACAGGTTAACAGCAGCTCAGATTAGAGACCAGGTCAATGCCCCACAGAGTTCTAGCAGCAGACACATCTCTACAACAACTGTTAAGAGGAGACTGTGTGCAGCAGGCCTTCATGGTAAAATAGCTGCTAGGAAACCACTGCTAAGGACAGGCAACAAGCAGAAGAGACTTGTTTGGGCTAAAGAACACAAGGAATGGACATTAGACCAGTGGAAATCTGTGCTTTGGTCTGATGAGTCCAAATTTGAGGTCTTTGGTTACAACCACCATGTCTTTGTGCGACGCAGAAAAGGTGAACGGATGGACTCTACATGCCTGGTTCCCACCGTGAAGCATGGAGGAGGAGGTGTGATGGTGTGGGGGTGCTTTGCTGGTGACACTGTTGGGGATTTATTCAAAATTGAAGGCATACTGAACCAGCATGATTACCATAGCATCTTGCAGCGGCATGCTATTCCATCCGATTTACGTTTAGTTGGACCATCATTTATTTATCAACAGGACAATGACCCCAAACAAACCTCCAGGCTGTGTAAGGGCTATTTGACCAAGAAGGAGAATGATGGGGTGCTACGCCAGATGACCTGGCCTCCACAGTCACCAGACCTGAACCCAATCGAGATGGTTTGGGGTGAGCTGGACCGCAGAGTGAAGGCAAAAGGGCCAACAAGTGCTAAGCATCTCTGGGAACTCCTTCAAGACTGTTGGAATACCATTTCAGGTGACTACCTCTTGAAGCTCATCAAGAGGATGCTAAGAGTGTGCAAAGCAGTAATCAAAGTAAAAGGTGGCTACTTTGAAGAACCTAGAATATAAGGCATATTTTCAGTTGTTTCACACTTTTTTGTTAAGTATATAATTCCACATGTGTTAATTCATAGTTTTGATGCCTTCAGTGTGAATCTACAATTTTCATAGTCATGAAAATACAGAAAACTCTTTGAATGAGAAGGTGTGTCCAAACTTTTGGTCTATACTGTGTATATATATATATATATATATATATATATATATATATATATATATATATATTTAACATTTTTACAGTTACTAGATAATTTCAGAGATATAACTATCATTGTACCAGCATTAATCTTTGCTGGTTTGTGATATCAACACTCGTTGTTAGAAACAGTGTTGCTAATTGATCAGCAGCTGTATGTTTTTTGCTATTTGAAAGATCTCATTAATATCATTTATACCTCGTTAATTGATGGCTCACAATAATTTCTTTTCAACTTAACCAGTCAATACAGGATAGTGTAAGGTTTATAGACATTATGAGCTGTCTATCTGTCAACAGGTACTCAATGCTTTCAGGCTGTCACTTAATTTAAGGTACAGCACTGTGTCATATATACTCAGATCTCTCACCCAAGATCTCTCTTAAATCCCAGCGCCTTACAGCTACGGCGCACTGATCGGGTGGGTGAAGGAGCTGTGCCTATCCGATCAGTGGCATGGTCCGGGCAGTTACTGACAGCCGAGCCCCTGCTGCATACGCCAGCATTGGTGAAAACACTGATACCGAAGTATTAACCCCTTGTATTCCGCAGTCAAAGCAGAGGGTTTGCGGAGGGTACGTGCTGCAGTGACAGGGACCCGATGGCCGAGAAGGCAGCCCAATGCCTTCCATAGGCTGGGTCTCACAGGCAGGCTGTCAGCATAAAAGCTGACATGAAATGTATTACAATACAGGATGTATTGTAATGCATTGCAGAGGGGATCAGACCCCCAGAAGTTGAAGTCCCAGAATGGGACAAAAAAAAAAATTGTTACCTTGCCTCATAAAAAGTCTAATATAGAGCAACCAAAAATCATATGTACCCGAAAATGGTACCAACAGAACTGCCACCTTATCCCGTAGTTTCCAAAATGGAGTCACTTTTTTGGAGTTTTTACTCTAGGGGTGCATCAGGGGGTCTTCAAATGTGACATGGCAACTTAAAATTATCCCAGTGAAATCTGCCCTCCAAAAACCATATGATAGTGGCCTCCACAGTACCCTCCTCCCTTTACAGTAACATCCACAGTGCCCTCCCCTTTAACTGTGATCTTCATAGTGGCCCCCTCTTTATTAGTGATCTTCACAGTACCCCATCTCCGTAACAGTGATTTTAACAATAACCTGCCCCCTTAACAGTGACCTCAACAGCAGCTGCCCCTTTAATAGTGACCTCCACAGTCTCCAGCCCCCTTAACAGTAACCTCCACAGCGCCCACCCCTTTAACAGTGACCTCCACAGTGGCTGGCCCTTTTTTTGTGACCTCCACAGTACCCCATCTTGTTAACAGTGATTTCCACAATAACCCTGCCCCCTTAACAGTGGCCTCTACAGCAACCTGCCCCATAGGATAGTGGACTATCCCTTTAACTGTGACATCCACAGCAGCCTGCTCCATTAACTGTGATCTCCACAGCCCACTGCTCCCTTAACAATGTCATCCACAGTGCCCTGCCCCTATAAAGCTGACCTACAGCAGTGAAGAAGAATGGCTGGGTTCTTTTGGAAACCCGGTGTGAAACTGTGTGTATGTGGAGAAAAAGAGCTTGCGAGCTTCTATTGGCTGATAAGGGTCATGTGATCTTGTGTATGACAGTTGGGATATGAGGAGAAAGACCTGCACGCTTTGATTGGCTAATGTAGGTCATGTGATGGTGGCATATTTGCATTTTTTTAGGAAAAATCTCAGGAACTGAGAGAACTGAGACCTGGTCTAAAACCTTCCCATATACCTGATGTACGAAATTTTGTGATTGTAAATGCAACGGTGCGGATTCCTTTAGCGGACATACATACATACATACACTCAGCTGTATATATTAGATTTTGCTCCCCCAACATGTTTCTCTGGATCACCAGCATCTTCAGGGGTTATGGAGCAAGTAGCAGGCTGATTTTTGCAAATCTGACGTGTGTCACTTTATGCAGTATCAAAGTCCTTTTGAGACTGTTTTCTTGTGACACATTGTACTTCATGTTAGTGACAAATCTGAGTTATGTTTTACCCTTATTTATTAAAAATCCAAAAATTTGGAAAAATTCACTATTTTCTAAATATGAATTTCTCTGCTTTTATGGCAGATAGTGATACCTCACAAAATAGTTATTACTTTACATTTTCCATATGTGTACTTTATGTTGGCATCATTTAGTAAAGGTCATTAAATGCTGTCCTATTAGTACACACAAAACATGTCCTAATTGCTTCACAACACTGAGCTGAAGAACTGCTTCATCCTCCTCTTCTACTTGTCAGGGATTAAGATTCTGAATACAGTTTACTATGATATTTAGCTGAATCTCTGCGGGAATGGAGTTCATGAGGAGACATGAAGTGCAGAGAGGACGGACAGGACAGACTGTGGTAATGGAGACTGCATACAAGTGTCTCTGTTCAGTAGCCACATCCCCACCTCCTTTCTGTACTTCACCTCATGAACCTCATTCCTACAGAGATTCAGCTAAGTGAGGATCTTATAAGTAGTATTCAGTATCATAATCCCTGATAAATAGAGCAGAGACAAGGCTGAGGCAGCTCTTTAGCTCAATGATGTGAAGTCTTGCTGTGGGATTAGGACAGGTTTTGTGTGTACTAGAGATGAGCGAGCACTAAAATGCTCGGGTGCTCGTTATTCGAGTCGAACTTTTCCCGATGCTCGGGTGCTCGTTTCGAATAACGAACCCCATTGAAGTCAATGTGTCACGAGTAGGCTTGCGTCTGGAATCAGACGTTCTGCGTGGCTTTCTAAGTGACATATTTGACAGGCTATTCCCTTTGTTTGGGTGCTGTTCACCACACCCCTTCCCCTCAGCTGTTGCCGCTTGGTAATTAGCTTTCTCCTATTTACCCCTTCCTCTCCCAGCATCCCTTGTGGTTTATATCTTCTGCTTACCTGGTTGAGAGTGGTGTGGATCTCTACTCTCCGGTCAGTAGATTAATTTTTCAAGGCTTTAGGGATTATCTATGATGACCCGGATCGTATCTCCCTGGCTGAGACCCAGATACATAACCTTTGTCAGGGTGAGCGCCCGGTTGAGACTTATTGCTCTGAGTTTCGGAGGTGGGCGACCAATACTGAATGGAACGATCCGGCTTTACGTAGCCAATTCTGTCAAGGTTTGTCTGAAAGGCTGAAGGACGCTTTGGCCTTTCAGGAAACTCCTGTGTCTCTGGAGGCCGCTATGTCTCTTGCTGTGCGCATGGATAGGCGCCTGAGAGAGCGATCTAGGGGCCCCCGCTCTCAGGACATACTATCACATAGTGTACCGGCTTCCTATGACACTTTGGGTGAATATTCCCCTAGGTTGATGTCTGGGGATGAACCTATGCAATTAGGGGGAGCCACTCCTGTCTCCACCCGTAAACATCTTGGTAATAAAAAGGGAGTGTGTTTTTTCTGTGGTCAGAAAGGACACTTTATCAATGTATGTCCATGCTTCCTATCTCTAAAAGAGAGAAAAGAAAAGGGGGCGTTGAATTCTCATCTCACTCTTGGTGGGGTGGGTAGGGAGACTGAAAATGTGCATTTGTCTTCATCCTGTAGTACCCGTTTTCTCCTGACTGCCGAGGTGGCGCTAGAGTCAAAAGTTGTGAAAATTGAGGTGTTTATTGACAGCGGGGCAGGGGTGAACTTGATTGATTCTCAGTTTGTCCGTATGCATGGATTGTCGCCAAGTTCTTTGGATAAGAGGATTTCTGTGTTCGCCATTGATTCTGCACCTCTCTCTCAGAAGTGTTTGTGTGGTGCATGATATCAAATTAAGAGTGGGTGAATTTCATCAGGAGCTTATTTCATGTTTTGTGTTGGAAGGTCTTCCTGCCCCTGTGGTTCTGGGTTTACCGTGGTTAAGCAAACATAATCCATCCATTGACTGGCATACTAGACAAATTGTGGATTGGGGCGATTATTGTGTTGACAATTGCCTTAATACATCTTTTTCTGCTTTAACCACTAAGATTCTTCCTTCTTTTATATCGGATTTTTCTGATGTATTTTCTGAAGGTGGATGTCAGGATTTACCCCCTCACCGGGAATACGATTGTCCTATCAATCTTATCCCTGGAGCAAAATTGCCTAAATCTAGGCTGTATAACCTTTATGGACCTGAGAGAACGGCCATGAAGGAATATATTGCTGAGAGTTTGGCCAAAGGACATATTAGGCCTTCCAAATCTCCTGTGGCAGCAGGGTTCTTTTTTGTTAAAAAAAAAGGACGGAACCCTTAGGCCATGTCTGGATTTCCGTAAACTCAATAGGATTACTGTCCGTGATCCATACCCCCTTCCTTTGATTCCTGACTTGTTCAACCAGATTGTGGATGCCAAGGTGTTCTCCAAGTTGGACTTAAGGGGGCATATAATCTGGTCAGGATCAAAGAAGGGGATGAATGGAAGACGGCCTTTAACACTCCTGAGGGCCACTTTGAGAACCTGGTCATGCCTTTTGGGTTGACCAATGCTCCTGCTGTCTTCCAGCATTTTGTTAATGACATTTTTCATCATCTTGTGGGGAGGTTTGTAGTCGTGTATTTGGATGACATACTAATCTATTCTCCAGATATTGTGACACATCAGGATCATGTGAGGCAGGTGTTGCAAATCTTAAGAGATAACAAGTTGTATGCAAAATTAGAGAAATGTGCTTTTGCTGTACATGAGGTGCAATTCTTAGGATACCTGCTTTCATCTTCAGGTTTTCATATGGATCCAGAGAAAGTCGTTGCTGTTCTGAACTGGGACCGACCTGAAAATCTGAAGGCTCTTATGCGATTTTTGGGGTTCACCAACTATTACCAAAAATTTATTAAGAACTATTCGACTATAGTTAAACCCTTAACTGACATGACTAAGAAAGGGACAGATGTCTCTGTGTGGTCTGATGCAGCATTGCAAGCCTTCTCCGCTGTAAAGGAGTGCTTTTCTTCTGCCCCTATATTGGTGCAGCCAGATGTGTCACAACATTTCATTGTGGAGGTTGACGCATCCGATGTGGGGGTAGGAGCTGTGTTATCACAGGGCCCGTCACCTGGTAAATGGCGCCCATGTGCTTTTTTTTCGAAAAAACTCTCTGCGGCGGAGAGAAATTATGATGTGGGTAACAGAGAGTTACTGGCCATTAAGTTGGCTTTAGAGGAATGGCGTCATTGGTTGGAAGGGGTGATTCATCCAATCACGGTATTCACTGATCACAAAAATCTGGCTTACCTGGAGTCGGCTAGACGACTTAATCCGAGGCAGGCCAGATGGTCTTTGTTCTTCACCAGATTCAATTTCATTGTCACATACCGTCCTGGGGTTAAGAATGTGAAGGCGGATGCCTTGTCACGTAGTTTTCCCGGGGGTGGTGATTTTGAAGCTCCGAGCCCTATATTGTCTGAAGGAGTGGTGATATCCACTCTTTACCCTGATCTTGAGGCTAAAGTGTTTGAGGCCCAGGGAGATGCGCCGGAGTCTTGCCCTCCTCAGGCCCTGAAAATCCATAATGTGTTTCACAGATCTTTGTTGAAGAGGTATGTTGAACCTCTGGAGCCATCTCCCTTGCCACCCATGCCTGTCTTGGTGGATGGTAATTTGGAATTTCAGATTGTCAAGATCATTGATTCTCGAGTTCTTTGTGGGACCCTTCAATATCTTGTTCATTGGAAGGGTTATGGTCCTGAGGAGAGGTCATGGGTATCGGCATCTGACGTGAATGCCAGTCGTTTGGTGAAAGCCTTTCACAGGTGTCATCCTGATAAAGTTGGTCCTGGGTGCCCGGAAGTCACCTGTAAAAGGGGGGGTAATGTCACGAGTAGGCTTGTGTCTGGAATCAGACGTTCTGCGCGGCTTTCTAAGTGACATATTTGACAGGCTATTCCCTTTGTTTGGGTGCTGTTCACCACACCCCTTCCCCTCAGCTGTTGCCGCTTGGCAATTAGCTTTCTCCTATTTACCCCTTCCTCTCCCAGTATCCCTTGC
>ONZH01009214.1:0-26427 GCA_900303285.1 Rhinella marina | reverse complement strand
GGAAGATCTCTGTACTGACCCCTGATATATTTATACATAGTTATTAGATCTCCCCTCAGTCGTCTTTTTTCTACAGTGAATAATCTTTCTGGGTACTGTAGTCCACCCATTCCAGTTATTACTTTAGTTGCCCTCCTCTGAACCCTCTCCAGCTCTGCTATGTCTGCCTTGTTCACAGGAGCTCAGAACTGTACACAGTACTCCATGTGTGGTCTGACTAGTGATTTGTAAAGTGGCAGGACTATGTTCTCATCACGGGCATCTATGCCCCTTTTGATGCAACCCATTATCTTTTTGGCCTTGGCAGCAGCTGTCTGGCACTGGCTTCTACAGCTTAGTTTGCTGTTCACTAAAATTCCTAGGTCCTTTTCCATGTCAGAGTTACCCAGTGCTTTACCATTTAGTATGTACTGGTGACTTGCATTATTCCTTCCCATATGCATAACCTTACATTTGTCAGTGTTAAACCTCATCTGCCATTTTTCTGACCAAGCCTCCAGTCTATCCAGATCATGCTGTAGCAGTGCACTGTCCTCCTCTGTGTTAATTACTTTACACAGTTTAGTGTCATCTGCAAAAATTGATATTTTACTATGCAAACCTTCTACAATATCATTAATAAATATATTGAAGAGAATAGGACCCAATACAGACCCCTGTGGTACCCCACTAGTGACAGTGACCCAATCTGAGTATCTACCGTTAATAACCACCCTCTGTTTTCTATCACTGAGCCAGTTACTTACCCACATACAGACATTTTCTCCCAGGCCAAGCATTCTCATTTTGTATACTAACCTTTTATGTGGTACCGTGTGTCAAACGCTTTGGAGAAGTCCAAATATACGACATCCATTGAGTCGCCGTGGTCAAGTCTAGAACTTACCTCCTCATAGAAAATGATTAAATTGGTTTGACATGACCGATCCCTCATGAAGCCATGCTGATACGGAGTTATTTGCTTATTTTTCATTGAGGTACTCCAAGATAGCATCTCTCAGAAAACCTTCAAACAGTTTACCCACAACAAAGTTAAACTTACCGGCCTATAGTTTCCGGGCTCTGTTTTTGGACCCTTTTTGAATATTGGCACCCACATTTGCTATGCGCCAATCCTGTGGAACACTCCCCGTCAGTATAGAGTCCTTAAATATCAGAAATAAGGGTCTGTCGATGACATTACTTAATTCTCTTAGGATACGGGGGTGTATGCCATCCGGTCCTGGTGATTTGTCTATTTTAATATTTTTAAGACGTTGCTTTACCTCTTCCTGGGTCAGAGAGGACACTTTTAAAGGGGAATTTACTTTTATACCCTGCATTTTATCTGACAGTTTATTTTCCTCAGTGAATACAGTGGAGAAAAAGTTATTTAGTAGCTTCGCTTTCTCCTCATCGCTCTCTGCAACTCCCCCCTCATTACTCTGTAAGGGGCCAACACCTTCAGGTTTATACTTTTTAGTATTTATATAATTGAAGAACATTTTAGGGTTAGTTTTACACTCTTTGGCGATTAATCTCTCGGTCTCTAGTTTGGCTGCTTTTGTTTTTGTCTTTTACATATTCTATTTTTTTCCTTATAGTTTTTCAATGCTTCCTCGCTCTCCTCCTGTTTTAGTGATTTAAATGCTTTCTGTTTGTCATTTATTGCTTTCTTTACAGCTCTATTTATCCACATTGGTTTTTTCTTGTTCCTTAACCTTTTATTCCCATAAGGTATATACCTCTCACAATTAGATATTAGGATGCTTTTAAAAATCTCCCATTTTGTGGCTGTATTTTTATTTTTGAGGACTTTGTCCCAGTTAGTTAGGCCTATGGCCTCTCTTAGTTGGCTAAATTTAGCTTTTTTGAAGTTTGGTATTTTTGTTCCTCCCTGAAGAAACACTCTTTTGAATGACAATTGGAAGGTTATTATGTTATGGTCACTGTTTCCCAGGTGTCCCTCGACCTGCACATCTGTTATTCTGTCAGGTCTATTGGTTAATACTAAGTCCAGTATGGTCGTCCCTCTAGTCGGATCCTGAACCAGTTGGGGAAGGTAATTGTCTTTGGTTATTGCCAAGAACCTGTTTCCTTTATGAGATGTACAGGTTTCAGTTTCCCAGTCTATATCTGGGTAGTTGAAGTCCCCCATAATAACAACCTCATTATGATTTGCCGCCTCGTCTATTTCGTCTGCTAGTAATTTTTCATTTTCACAAATGTGTGCTATGAAATGCTTTTACAAGTATTTCTGCCTTCTGTGAGACCACCAGTTTGGTAAAAAGTACCCTTTCTACCACTTACAATGTTCGTACGGGGGTGCTCTTTCCAAAATGGGGTCACTTCTTGGGGTTTTTAGTTGCTGGGGACCTCAGGAAATTTTTAAACGCGACATGGCAATTAAAAAACATGTCTTTTAATTCTTGTCTGCAAAATCCATATTTTGCTATTTGCCTCTAGAGGCCTGCTGTGCGCCCATACAGCGGGCTACGAGCACATATGGGGTGTTGCTATAATGGGGAGAAAATGGGGAACGCATAATGGGGTGCATTTTCTCCTTTATCCCCTTGTGAATATGAAAAATTGGGGTCTGCTAGTAATTTTTCATTTTCACAAATGTGTGCTTTGAAATGCTTTTACAAGTGTTTCTGCCTTCTGTGAGACACCAGTTTTATAAAAAAAAAGTACCCTTTCTACCACTTAAAATGTTCATAAGGGGGTGCTCTTTCCAAAATGGGGTTACTTCTTGGGGTTTTTAGTTGCTGGGGACCTCAGGAAATTTTTAAATGCGACATGGCAATTAAAAAACATGTCTGTTAATTCTTGTCTGCAAAATCCATATTTTGCAGTTTGCCTCTGGAAGCCTGCTGTGCGCCCATACAGCAGGCTATGTGCACATATGGGGTGTTGATATAATGGGAAGAAAATGGGGAATGCGTAATGGGGTGCATTTTCTCCTTTAACCCCTTGTGAATGTGAAAAATTGGGGTCTGCTAGTAATTTTTCATTTTCACAAATGTGTGCTTTGAAATGCTTTTACAAGTGTTTCTGCTTTCTGTGAGACACCAGTTTGGTAAAAGTACCCTTTCCCTTAAGTACACTTAAAATGTTCGTACGGGGGTGCTCTTTCCAAAATAGGGTCACTTTTTGGGGTTTTTAGTTCCTGGGGACATCAGGAAATTTTTAAATGCGACATGGCAATTAAAAAACCATGTCTGTTATTTCTGGCCTGCAAAATCCATATTTTGCAGTTTGCCTCTGGAGGCCTGCTGTGCGCCCATACAGCACGCTACAAGCACATATGGCATGTTTCTATAATGGAGAGAAAATGGTGAATGCATACTGGGGTGCATTTTCTTTTTTAACCCCTTGTGAATGTGAAAAATTGGGGTCTGCTAGTAATTTTTCATTTTCACAAATGTGTGCTATGAAATGCTTTTACAAGTGTTTCTGCCTTCTGTGAGACACCAGTTTGGTAAAAAAGTACCCTTTCTACCACTTAAAATGTACTAAGACAGACAACCCAGATGCAAAAGTAGATGGCGGGAACACTAGTGTGTATACATATATATTATTAGTAATTGGTCACAATAACCACCACACCACCTGCATCATATAAGCTCAAAAATACATATGAAGTGCACAAGCTCCAAGGGATATACCAAAACAAATGTCTATACAAAAGACACAAAAGTAGAGCCCATAACGTGCTGTAGAAAATGTAACAACTTTATTAAATACATACATAAAACAATAAAATTACTGTATCTGGGGAGGGGGCAGCAGTGCAAAGAAAAACACCATCCCTGGCCCACAAATGATCTATAGTAAATGTATAAGATTTGTATGAAATAACACAATGGTGTGCTCGTTAAAAAACAGCTATAGTAGGCTCATTGATATAAAGCCTGGTCAAAAAAGGGGGGCATCGTGTAACTGTCCATCAAAAAATGGCGCAAATCCAACAGCCATGTAGTAACATGAAACACCCTTTATATGTCCCAGGATATAAGGGCTATAGCCACAGTGAAACCGAACATACAAATAAATGCCTACGTATATAGCGTAATCAACAAGACTCACCAAGAATGATCAAGACCACAGAAAAGAGACCAGGGATGGCGTTACCCCAACGCGCGTTTCGGCGTGTCCTTCGTCAGGGGGTCGTGTCCTTCGTCCCCTGACGAAGGACACGCCGAAACGCGCATCGGGGTAACGCCATCCCTGGTCTCTTTTCTGTGGTCTTGATCATTCTTGGTGAGTCTTGTTGATTACGCTATATACGTAGGCATTTATTTGTATGTTCGGTTTCACTGTGGCTATAGCCCTTATATCCTGGGACATATAAAGGGTGTTTCATGTTAATACATGGCTGTTGGATTTGAGCCATTTTAGCCATATAGATCATTTGTGGGCCAGGGATGGTGTTTTTCTTTGCACTGCTGCCCCCTCCCCAGATACAGTAATTTTATTGTTTTATGTATGTATTCACTTAAAATGTACGTACGGTGGTGCTCTTTCAAAAATGGGGTCACTTCTTGGGGTTTTTAGTTGCTGGGGACCTTAGGAAATTTTTAAACTCGACATGGCAATTAAAAAACCATGCCTGTTAATTCTTGTCTGCAAAATCCATATTTTGCAGTTTGCCTCTGGAGGCCTGCTGTACGCCCAGACAGCACGCTACAAGCACATATGGGGTGTTGCTATAATGGGGAGAAAATGGGGAACACATATTGGGGTGCAGTTTCTCCTTTAACCCCTTGTGAATGTGAAAAATTGGGGTCTGCTAGTCATTTTTCATTTTCACAAATGTGTGCTTTGAAATGCTTTTACAAGTGTTTCTACCTTCTGTGAGACACTAGTTTGGTAAAAAGTACCCTTTCTACCACTTAAAATTTTCGTATGGGGGTGCTCTTTTCAAAATGGGGTCACTTCTTGGGGTTTTTAGTTGCTGGGGACCTCAGGAAATTTTTAAACGCGACATGGCAATTAAAAAACCATGTCTGTTAATTCTTGTCTGCAAAATCCATATTTTGCAGTTTGCTTCTGGAAGCCTGCTGTGCGCCCATACAGCAAGCTACGTGCACATATGGGGTGTTGCTATAATGGGGAGAAAATGGGGAACGCATATTGGGGTGGAGTTTCTCCTTTAACCCCTTGTGAATGTGAAAAATTGGGGTCTGCTAGTCATTTTTCATTTTCACAAATGTGTGCTTTGAAATGCTTTTACAAGTGTTTCTGCCTTCTGTGAGACACCAATTTGGTAAAAAGTACCCTTTCTACCACTTAAAATGTTCGTACGGGGGTGCTCTTTCCAAAATAGGGTCACTTCTTGGGGTTTTTAGTTGCTGGGGACCTCAGGAAATTTTTAAACGCGACATGGCAATTAAAAAAACATGTCTGTTAATTCTAGTCTGCAAAATCCATATTTTGCTGTTTGCCTCTCTCTAGAGCCTCTGCCTGCTGTGCGCCCATACAGCGGGCTACGAGCACATATGTGGTGTTGCTATAATGGGGAGAAAATGGGGAACGCATAATGGGGTGCATTTTCTCCTTTAACTTCTTGTGAATATTAAAAATTGGGGTCTGCTAGTAATTTTTCATTTTCACAAATGTGTGTTTTGAAATGTTTTTACAAGTGACTCTGCCTTCTGTGAGACACCAGTTTGGTAAAAAAAAAGTACCCTTTCTACCACTTAAAATGTTCGTACGGCGGTGCTCTTTCCAAAATTGGGTAACTTTTTGTGAGACACTAGTGAGACACTAGACACTTTTGCCTTCTGTGAGACACTAGTTTGGTAAAAAGTACCTTTTCTACCACTTAAGTACCCTTTGTACGGGGGTGCTCTTTTCAAAATGGGGTCACTTCTTGGGGTTTTTAGTTGCTGGGGACCTCAGGAAATTTTTAAACGCGACATGGCAATTAATAAACATGTCTGTTAATTCTTGTCTGCAAAATCCATATTTTGCAGTTTGCCTCTGGAAGCCTGCTGTGCGCCCATACAGCAAGCTACGTGCACATATGGGGTGTTGATACAATGGGAAGAAAATGGGGAATGCATAATGGGGTGCATTTTCTCCTTTAACCCCTTTTGATTGTGAAAAATTGGGGTCTGCTAGTAATTTTTTATTTTCACAAATGTATGCTTTGAAATGCTTTTACAAGTGTTTCTGCCTTCTGTGAGACACCAGTTTGGTAAAAAGTACCCTTTCTACCACTTAAAATGTTCGTACGGGGGTGCTCTTTCCAAAATGGGGTCACTTCTTGGGGTTTTTAGTTGCTGGGAACCTCAGGAAATTTTTAAATGCGACATGGCAATTAAAAAACCATGTCTGTTATTTCTGGCCTGCAAAATCCATATTTTGCAGTGTGCCTCTGGAGGCCTGCTGTGCACCCATACAGCAGGCTACGAGCACATATGTGGTGTTGCTATAATGGGGAGAAAATGGGGAACGCACTTTAACCACTTGTGAATATGAAAAATTTCACAAATGTGTGCTTTGAAATGCTTTTACAAGTGTTTCTGCCTTCTGTGAGACACCAGTTTACTAAAAAGTACCCTTTCTACCACTTAAAATGTTCGTACGGGGGTGCTCTTTCCAAAGTGGGGTCACTTTTGGGGGGTTTCTACTGTAGGGCCAGCTCAGGGTGTCTTCATGTGCGATATAGCTCCCAATTATTATTCCAGCCAATTCGGCTCTCCAAAAGCCATATGATGCTCCTTCCACTTTGAAGCCTACTGTACGCCAGTACATTGGGCTACAAGCTCATATGGTGTGTTTCCGTATTCGGGGGGAAATGTTGACCAAAATGTGGGGTGCATTTTGTCCCATTACCCTTTGTGAAAGTGAAAAATGTGGGTGTTAAGCAACTTTTTTGTCAAAAAATTGCAATTTTTCATTTTCACTTCCGTGTGTATCCTAATTCTAGAAAGCACCTTTGAGCTCAAAGTGCTCACCACACACCATGAAAGATTCCTTGAGGGCTGCTCTTTCCAAAATGGGGTCACTTGGGGGGTTCCACTGTAGGGCCAGCTCAGGGTGTCTTCATGTGCGACATAGCTCCCAATTATTATTTCAGCTAATTCCGCTCTCCACAAGCCATATGGTGCTCCTTCCACTCTGAAGCCTGCTGTGCGCCCATACATTAGTTTTTGTGCACATATGGGGTGTTTCTGTAAACTTCAGAATCAGGGTAATAGATTTTGAGTTTTTTTCTGCTGTTAACCCTTGATGTGTTTCATGAAAAATGGATTAAAATTGAAATTTCAGTCCATTTTTCCGTAATTTCTCATGGAACACAAAGGTTTAACAAAGTTAGTAAAATCAGTTTTGAATAGCTTGAAGGGTGTAGTTTCTAAAATAGGGTGATTTATGGGGACTTTCCACAATATGACTTCATAATTGAACTGGTCCTTAAAAAAATGGGTTTTGGAAATCTTCTTGAAATTTTAAGATTTGATTCTAAACTTCGAAGCCTTATAACGTCCCAAAAAACAAAAATGTCATTTTCAAAATGATGCCAACATAACGTAGACATATGGGGAATGTAAAATAATAACTATTTTTGGAGGTATTACTATGTATTTTTAAAGTAGAGAATTTGAAATGTGAAATTTTTTTCAAATTTTTGGTAAATTTGGTAATTGTTTATAAATAAAAATGAAATATTTTGCCCCAAATTTACTACTGTCGTGAAGCACAATATGTGATGAGAAAACAATCTCAGAATGGCCTGGATAAGTAAAAGCGTTCCAAAGTTATTACCACATAAAGTGACATGTCAGCCTGGGATTTAAGGTGAAAAGTGGCTCGGTACTGAAAGGGATAAAGGGCTTGTCCCACGAAAAAATATTCTACAGTTTTCAAATCAGCACCTGGATCCGAATACTTTTGTAACTGCATTTAATTAAAGATTTAGCAAAGCCGCAGTTATTCAATGAAATGTCTCTGTATAGCGCCACCTGCTGTTTGTTATTTTCTTATGTCTTTGCCCTGCTCACTGGGAAGGCCGCACATACTCAGTTTCATCCTGCAACTGCCTCCTGAGCTGTGATAGGTAGAGCTGAGACACGCCCCCTAAGCTCCAGCAGAAAGGACACTCCTCTTGAGCTGCCAGCCTGATATAAATCTAGCAGAGCAATGATTGGGGAGATCTCTGAATCCATGTGAGGTACAGGGCTGGTTCTAGCTTTGTTAAAAAGAGGTTGTCTTGTACTGTATGATGTCTGATTTTCATTTTTTACATTAGTCATGGGATCACCCCTTTAATGGCCGTGTGTTGAGTTATTATGAGGGCACACCAAATTTACACAATACAAGTTATACAAGCTGTACACCGACTACTTTACATTATATCAAAGTGTTATATCTTCAATGTAGTCCCATGAAAAGATATAATAAAATATTTACAAAAATGTGAGGGGTGTACTCACTTTTTTGAAATACTGTATATACTGCCCTGTATATATTTATCTCATATCTGATGATAGCTGAATTCACAGTGTCCCATGGGGTAGGGTGTGGTGGAGGATGGGAGTGTTA
This sequence comes from Rhinella marina, assembly GCA_900303285.1. Classification (NCBI taxonomy): domain Eukaryota; kingdom Metazoa; phylum Chordata; class Amphibia; order Anura; family Bufonidae; genus Rhinella; species Rhinella marina. Next base: position 17,898 of record ONZH01009214.1, on the reverse strand, counting down.
TGACTCTGAGAGTGGTCATAGTACTCACAGTTCACAGTGGCAGCTCCACCCCCGACAATCTCTAGGACTGAGCAGTGACCAGAGAGCGCACCCTTTCTTCCCCCAGGGCACTCCCTGGAGTTGGTGGCTCCTGCCTGGTGGTATTTAGGGTACCCTTAATGCTAGGTTTTTGTCAGAATGCAAGGAAGCAGTGCAGATGCAAGGGTTGGCGGATGGTGGAGTCAATAACCAGGCCTGTTACTTGCAATAAATTGTCTATTTACTGAAGTAAAGAGAATATTTGCTGAAGGGATTGTAATACAAGTAGCTGCAAAGCACAGTTCCAAAGTATATCACAATGCAATATTCTCTTAATAGCAGCTTATAGACAGTGACAATGATGGAGGTTATAGTACTCTTGCCTCCCTCTTTCTCTAAAGTCTCTTTGCAAAAATCATCGGTATGGGGTTCCAGTTAAATCCATCTGCAGTTGCTGGACTAAGGGGTGCAGAAACTTTAGATGTAGGTGGCCAATCCCTATCAAATTGTAGGGAAGAATTTAGCAATATTCCGTTCAACATCAGTAATGTATCTTGCTGTTTGATACAGATGCATGGCTTTGTGGGTTCTAGGCCCTTTAATCTTCTGCTTTCTGGAGTACTCTGGTATCAAAGTTGCTTCTTTGGCTGTTAAAGTCTCAGAGAAGAGGATTCCCTGAAGTTGGGCATTGCTCCGAGTAGCTTTCACATGTAGGTCTTCACTGTTTCTCAGCTAGACTTCTCGACTACTAACACAGTGAGCCAAGTTATTAACCCTTGATTGTCCATATGGCACTATTAAGTACACAAACATAAGAAATCACAACATTTAACTCAATAACTTGATATTACAGCGATTAACCATTTGCAGTAGTCCCTCTGGCATACTGCTAATGTATGTATATAATAAAGTGTGACTTTATTAAACCTGTTCCTGACTCATACAAAGTATGCTCAGAGTCATCATGAATGGCAGGCAGTGACTACACTGCAAAGAGAATACTTTATATGCTGTCCATGCGTGTATTACCAACTTGCCTGTGTAGTGAGGAGTGGGACAATGACCTGATACACAGCCACAGCCTCTGACAGATATCAAGTATACTCTTGTGATCAACTGTTAAAGAGGCATTCAAACAGCATGTCTGAGAGGAGATCCTTTCAACTAACCCCCAGAACATCCCACCCAATAAAAAGATAAAAAAAAATTAAATAAATGTTAAAAATAGGTGGTCTTATTCAATGATTGACAGCCTTCCTTGTATGCTTATGCAGACAGAAGCATTTGTTAAGCACAGACTAGGACTATCCATTGGACTTCTAAGACCTAAAAGAGCAGTGACTGAATAAAACAAAAGTTATACTTGACCTTTTCTAACAAAATATATCAGCTTGCCCATCTCCTAATTCTATATAACCTGATGCCCGCAGACTAGATGGCATTTTTAATGCAACAGGTGCACTTTAACCCCTTCACATCATCTGCCGTGCATGTAATATCTGAACAACTGAAAGGCAAAAAACCCGGAAGCGTAAGGTTTTAGGACAGGAACGCCTCCTGCTAGCTGAGATCAGGAAAAAGTGTTTCATTGAAGTAATAGGCCAGAGTCTTCTAGGCTTATTACTGGTATATTTCAATTCAGGCCTGCAGGTGCAGCACTATATTGGAATATACAGATGTTTGTATTCTGTAATGGATAAAATGTCATTACTTTATACAAATTGCAATCTAATGACTGCATGTTAGGGTTTACTTGGGAAGCTAAGAAAAGTTAAAAAAAAGTTTAAAAAAATAAAAAATATAAATATTCAAATCAACTTATTTCCCCAAAATGAAAATAAACAATAAAAAATAAGCAAAAAATTAGACATGACCACATCCGAAAACGCACATACTATTAAAATCTAAAAAAAAATTATCCTAGTTTGTGACTGCCCACAAAAATTGAATAAAAAGTTATAAAAAAAGTCTTACACAACCCAAAATGATATTAGATTGTCCTGCAAAAAATGAGCCCCCACACAATTCATTAAATGTACAGTGGGGAAAAAAAGTATTTAGTCAGCCACCAATTGTGCAAGTTCTCCCACTTAAAAAGATGAGAGAGGCCTGTAATTGACATCATAGGTAGACCTCAACTATGAGAGACAAAATGAGAAAACCAATCAGACCAAACCAGAAAATCATATTGTCTGATTTTTAAAGAATTTATTTGCAAATTATGGTGGAAATAAGTATTTGGTCACCTACAAACAAGCAAGATTTCTGGCTCTCATGGACCTGTAACTTCTTCTTTAAGAGGCTCCTCTGTCCTCCACTCATTACCTATAGTAATGGCACCTGTTTGAACTTGTTATCAGTATAAAAGACACCTGTCCACAACCTCAAACAGTCATACTCCAAACTCCACTATGGTGAAGACCAAAGAGCTGTCGAAGGACACCAGAAACAGACCTGCACCAGGCTGGGAAGACTGAATCTGCAATAGGCAAGCAGCCTGGTGTGAAGAAATCAACTGTGGGAGCAATAATTAGAAAATGGAAGACATACAAGACCACTGATAATCTCCCTCGATCATGGGTTCCATGCAAGATCTCACCCCTTGGGGTCAAAATGATCACAAGAACTGTGAGCAAAAATCCCAGAACCACACAGGGGGACCTAGTGAATGACCTGCAGAAAGCTGGGACCAACGTAACAAACGCTACTGTCAGTAACACACTACGCCGCCAGGGACTCAGATCCTGCAGTGCCAGACGTGTCCCCCTGCTTAAGCCAGTACATATCCGGGCCCATCTGAAATTTGCTAGAGAGCATTTGGATGTTCCAGAAGAGTATTGGGAGAATGTCATATGGTCAGATGAAACCAAAGTAGAACTGTTTCGTAGAAACACAGCTCGTCTTGTTTGGAGGAGAGTGAATGCTGAGTTGCATCCAAAGAACACCATACCTACTGTGAAGCATGGGGGTGGCAACATCATGCTTTGGGGCTGTTTCTCTGCAGGATGACTGATCCGTGTACATGAAAGAATGAATGGGGCCATGTATTGTGATATTTTTAGTGCAAACCTCCTTCCATCAGCAAGGGCATTGAAGATGAAACGTGGCTGGGTCTTTCAGCATGACAATGATCCCAAGAACACCACCAGGGCAACGAAGGAGTGGCTTTGTAAAAAGCATTTCAAGGTCCTGGAGTGGCCTAGCCAGTCTCCAGATCTCAACCCCATAGAAAACCTGTGGAGCGAGTTGAAAATCTGTGTTGCCCAGCGACAACCCCAAAACATCACTGCTCTAGAGGAGATCTGCATGGAGGAATGGGCCAACATACCAGCAACAGTGTTTGCCAACCTTGTGAAGACTTACAGAAAACGTTTGACCTCTGTCATTGCCAACAAAGCATATATAACAAAGTATTGAGATGAACTTTTGTTATTGACCAAATACTTATTTTCCACCATAATTTGCAAATAAATTCTTTAAAAATCAGACAATGTGATTTTCTGGATTTGTTTTCTTATTTTGTCTCTCATAGTTGAGGTCACCTATGATGTCAATTACAGGCCTCTCTCATCTTTTTAAGTGGGAGAACTTGCATAATTGGTGGCTGACTAAGTACTTTTTTTCCCCACTGTAACTATAAAAAAAAGTTAGGGGAGTCAGAATATGGTAATGAAAATATCATTTTTACTTTTTTTTTTTTTTTTACAAAGCTTTCATTTTTCAGTATAAAAACCACATAAAAAACTATATAAATGTGGTATTTTTGTTATCATACTGACCCAGGGAATGAAGGGAAAAGGTCAGTTTTACCACATAATTGAACCTGTAAAAACAAACACCCATCAAACTGACAGAATTGCATTTTTTTTTCCAATCCCAAGCCATTTGGAATTATTTTCCAGCTTTCTACTAAGATCATATGCAATATTAATGGTGGCACTAGAAAGTACAATGGGTCCCACAAAAAACAAGCCCTCAGATGGCCATGTGAATGGAAAAATAAAAAGGTTATGGCTTTGGGGAGGGAGTAAAACATGAAAATGCAAAAACAGAAAATTGCCATGTCATGAAGGGGTAAATAGGTTTGGCAGTCGCAGGTTAATGATATTTTGTTCATCATTTACCCACAATTTGGCAAAACATGCTACATATATGTCTAGCATATATCTAGCTAGAAATATGTCTTAGCTTACAGGGTTATTTTCATCTTATAAAGTGATAACATTTTGCTAGGATTTAGCACTGTATTTCTAAGTTTTCATAGAACTCTCAGCACGTTAATGGGGCCATTCTGAAGTTCCCTAAGAAGTATGTGGTCAGAGCACTACAGTGCAGGTAAAAACAGTGAAGGTGATACAGTGCTACATCAGTGCTGCCGCCTTAGTCTCAGGATTGGTGGAGGTCACAAAGGTTGGACTCCCAAAAGTTATAAAATGATGACATTTCCTATCGATATTACATAGCAATGTAAAATAACTTTGGAACGCTTTTACTTATCCAGACCATTCTAAGACTGTTTTCTTGTCACATATTGTGCTTCACGACAGTAGTAAATTTGTGGCAAAATATTTCATTTTTATTTATAAAAAATACCTAATTTAACAAAAATTTTGAAAAATTAGCAATTTTCCAAATTTCAATTTCTCTACTTTCAAAATACATAGTAATACCTCCAAAAATAGTTATTATTTTACATTCCCCATATGTCTACTTTATGTTTGGATCATGTTGAAAATGACATTTTAGTTTTCTGGGACATTAGAAGGCTTCGAAGTTTAGAAGCAAATCTTAAAATTTTTAGAAGATTTCAAAAATCAATTTTTTTTAAGGAGCAGTTCAGTTATGAAGTCACTTTGTGGGGCTTACATAGTGGAAACTCCCCAACCATTTTAGAAACTATACCCTTCAAGCTATTCAAAACTGATTTTACTAACTTTGTTAACCCTTTATGTGTTCCATGAGAATTGAAGGAAAATTGGACTGAAATTTTAAATTTTCAATTTTTTTTAGCAGCTTTTAAATGTTAATCCATTTTCCATGAAACACATCAAGGGTTAACAGCAAAACAAAACTCAAAATCTATTACCCCGATTCTGGAGTTTACAGAAACACCCCATATGTGCACAAAAACTAATTTATGGGAACACAGCAGGCTTCAAAGTGGAAAGAGCACCATATGGCTTTTGGAGAGTGGAATTAGCTGGAATAATAATTGGGAGCTATGTCACACATGAAGACCCCTTGAGCTGGCTCTTCAGTGGAAACCCCCCAAAAGTGACCCTATTTTGGAAAGAGCACCCCTCAAGGAATCTTTCAAGGTGTGTGGTGAGCACTTTGAGCTCAAAGGTGTTTCCTAGAATTAGGATTCACAATGAAAATGAAAAATTGCAATTTTTTGACAAAAAAGTTGCTTTACACCCACATTTTTCACTTTCACAAAGGGTAGCGGGACAAAATGCACTGCACATTTTGATCAACATTTCCCTCCGAATACGGCAACACCCCAAATGTGCTTGTAGCCCAATGTACTGGCGCACAGCAGGCCTCTAGAAGAAAACAGCAAAATATGGATTTTGCAGGCTAGAATTAACAGACATGGTTTTTTTATTGCCATGTCACATTTAAAATTTTCCTGAGGTCCCCAGAAATTAAAAACCCCAAGAAGTGGGGGCGTGGCTAGCCATGGCGAAGTGAAGACGCGTCTCTGCAGAGCTCCTCCGTCCACCTGCCTATTCCTCAGCGCTAACCCACAGCCATCATGGGAAAACCAAACAAAAAGGGTAGAGCCCGACCATCGGCTCCCTTTTCTGCATCGCAAGGGGACCTCAGCTCCTTTTTCACGCGCCCCCAGGGCGGCCCTGAACTAGAGCAGCCAGACCGCGGGAACGGCCAGCCTTATGGCGGCGGAGGCCACTCATCACCTACCTCCGTGGTCTCATCCGCCTGCTCCATGACCGCCTCGCCACGACAGGCCAGCTCCCACCCTGCTTCATGCCGCACCCGCTAAGCCCCCCTGCGCCAGATCGAGGAACGGCGCTTTTTTCTGCCTCTGTCCACCCAGAGCAGGAGGCGCCTGAACAGCCCGCCGACCATCAACATGGCGGCACTCCTCTGAGCCTGCAGGACCCGCATGTGCCCCCTGCTTGTGTCTCCTCGTCTCCTGCCTGTGGAGACATTCAAGTGGAAGCCTCCTCACTCAACCAGGCAAGTCCCCTGCTCCTTTCACAGTCCCCACCTGGGTCTCCTGCTGCTCTCCATTCTGCTCCAACTGTACCCACCCCTGGAACCTCCACACTGAGACCTACTGCCTCAACCTTCACACCCCAGCATCCTCCAGTTGCGGCAGCCCAATCCTCTCTACTTCCCCAGGGATCTGATCAAGGGACACTATATAGACCTCTATCCACCTCCTGGGGTCAACATTCTCCTCCTGGGCCCCGTCCTACTCAAGTGGGACGTGCACGGGGTCTTCTGTCCCCACTGGACTCCCCTACTTCCTTACTGGCAGTGTCTCCACAATGGTCCACTGGATCTTTTTCCTGGGGGGGCCACAAAGGAGTGCGCCCTGACTCACCTAAAGCTCCTGCCTAGTTGCTCCCCATTGTCTCAAGAGCCGCTGAACCTATTTCTCCAATTCCAGTATTGCCTGGGCGAGCCCTGTCTGTAGCCACGGATGACACCAGGCCACCTACTGTGGCGGATCTGCGCCAGTTAATCTGCTCTTTACCCTCAAAAGAGGATCTTGCTGCCTTCGCGTCCAAAATTCTTCAAGAATGTAAGCAAGAATTTGCTCAATATAGAGCAGAACTCACTACTCTAACTGAACGAGTGGACACTATCTCTCAGGATCATTCAGGCATCCATACGAGTGTAAAAGCTCTTCAAGATATTACTCAAGCACATGAGACTCAAATACACATCCTTCAACAACACCTGGACGACCTTGAAAACCAAGGCCGCCGCAACAATATTCGTGTCCGAGGAATACCTGAATCTGTTGCACCTGCGGATCTCTTTCCTGCTCTCCTCCCCATCTTCAATGATTTACTGGAGCGACCAAAATCGTCCCATATTGAGAGAGATAGAGCCCACCGGGCCTTGCGCCCTCCTCCCCCTGATGGCTCTCCACCCCGGGACGTAATATGCAGGATTCACTTCTATGCTATCAAGGAGCAAATTCTACTTCAGGCACGACAACGCTCATCTCTTTCGTTTGCGGGATCGCCTATATTGATTCTACAAGATCTCTCCCGCTATACCCTGGCCCAAAGAGCAGTGTTGAAACCTGTCTTATCTTTACTACGTGACAGGGGGATCCCCTACTGCTGGGGTTTCCCCTTTGCTCTGATAGCTGGACACAAAGGTCGTTCTGTTACTCTCCGCAACATCACTGATCTGCCCGGATTCCTGCTAGGACTTGACCTTCCTCCTGTGGACTTAGGCCAATGGCCTTCCTTTGTGCCTTCCAACCCACCCCATCCTCAGGGGCTGTCGTAACATTCTGCGGGAAGTTCCCAGGGTCTTCCATCCCGCACTGCCCGAAGCCGCCGCAGACGTCAAGACGGTACATCAACGAACTCTCAAGTCGCACGTCCATTCTGAAGACATATACCTCATTGCTCCGGTCTCATCATGTTCTCATATATCCTTTTATAGCTGTTCTATTGTAACTTCCTTGCTCACAAGCGCTAGCTGTGGACTTTGCTGACTCAAGTTGTTTTCTTTCAGTTTCTTGTTCCATTGCAGGGACGGCTGTTGGATCTCTGCTGTTTAACTGACACCTCCCCTGAATAGGTTGAGACACTCTCTTGGGGGATCGTACCTCCCGAGTGACCGTCTCTTTGGACCGCTTGGTCCCTCTTCTTGTACACTCTTTGCATCTTTCTTGGCTTGGGGCCTCCCCCCTCACCTTTCAACTTTTTTCCCTCCTTCTCTTTCCTTTTTCTTTTCCTCTCCTCTGCACCCACCCTCTCCTCCCTCCTTCTCCACACGCACCTGTTCCGACTTACCTCATTTTCTTCCCTCTCGCCTCCCCCCTTTAAATTTTTTGTTTTGTTTATTTCTTTTCTCCTTCTTTCCCCGGCTCCAATCGGGTGTTTAGAAATGTCCTCCCTCAAAATCGCATCATTTAATGCGAAAGGATTAAATTTGCCACAAAAGTGAAATCAGGTACTCCACCACTTTCATCGACAGAAGGTACACATTATTTGTTTTCAGGAAACACATTTCAAGAAGGGCTCCGCCCCGGGTCTCCACCATCGTTACTATACAACCTGGTATGCAGCTAATAACCAGCATAACAAGTCCAAAGGGTCGCTATTGCGATCCACAAATCCCTGCCTTTCCAGCTACTAGATTGTGTGGTGGATGCTGATGCTCGGTACTTAATTCTGTCTATAGGTATTGGTGGGAAGGAATTCACGATTTTAAATGTGTATGCTCCAAACCATAATCAGGTTGCCTTTCTAGTCAGCTTGGTGGATAAAGTCATTCCCCTACTAAAGGGTTCAGTTATCCTTTGCGGAGATCTGAATCTTACTTTGGATCCTACTTTGGATAATTCCTCCGGATGAGCTGTCCTTTCTTATGGGGCGATCAAAAAGGTCAAAAAAGCTTTTTTACAGTTGCAACTCTGTGACCCATGGCGCCTTCAGCATCCTGCAGACAAGGACTACTCATACTACTCATCCCCACACTCATCTTATAGTCGAATTGATTACATTCTCCTCCAACATCATGCTCTCTCCTGGTTGGACTCCACGCATATAGGTTCCATTCTGTGGTCTGATCATGCCCCAGTCTACTGCTCTTTACAACTTCCTCATCTCTCTAAAACTGAATGGATGTGGAGGCTCAATGAATCCCTTCTTTTAGACTCAGTGTGTGTAGCAGAGATCTCCCAGTACCAGTTATCAATTTCTTGATAACCATCAATATGACACCACCTTCCTGACCACTCAATGGGAGGCCCTTAAATGTGTCCTCCGGGGCGTCCTGATCAAGCATGGGACTAGGCTTAAAAAAGAAAAAGCCCATACTCTTTCTGTTGCTCTTGGTAAAGTAGCCACCTTAGAACTGGCTCACAAACGTGCTCTCACATCGACCACCCTTCGGGCTCTGCAGGAGGCTCGCTTAGAAACCAAACGCCTCCTTGACAGATCCTACCAGAAAATGGTACAAAAATGTCGTAGTACATTTTATGAGTTTGGTAACAAGAGTGTGAGGATGCTAGCAAGAGCACTCAGGAAACAAATAGCGTCCTCGTATGTACCTCTCATAAAAACTTCACAGGGGTCCCCTCTCTACACTGCTCAAGACATTGCTGCCACTTTCTGCTCTTTTTACTCTGACTTATACAACCTGCCGGCCCCATCTGACCCGGTGGATAAGCCACTGTCCTCTGCCTCACAACTCACAGCAGAACAATCCGCCTCCTTGGAAGCTCATTTTACAGCTGATGAAATTCAGACTGTACTTAAATCTCTCCCTGGTGGCAAAAGCCCTGGCCCGGATGGCTATACGGCTAGGTTCTACAAAGAATTTGCAGATAAATTGTTGCCTTTTCTTCTTAGGGTCTTTAATGCGGTGTCCCCTGGCCTCCCTTTCCCGACGCAGGCCTCCATGGCTCATATTGCGGTTATCCCCAAACCAGACAAAGACCCTCAAGTGTGCGCAAGCGATTCGCCAGAAGTTTAGCAAATATTTTAAGATCTACATTCAGTAGAGAGATTGGGCGATAGCCCAATCTCTCTACTGAATGTAGATCTTAAAATATTTGCTAAACTTCTGGCGAATCGCTTGAATCCCTTCCTGCCCTCCTTGGTTCATTTAGACCAGGTGGGGTTTGTGCCGAGGAGGGAGGCCAGGGACAATACCCTTAAGACATTAGACATTATTCACCATGCTAAAACACATCGTACCCCCCTAATGATTCTGACTTTGGATGCTGAGAAAGCATTTGACAGGATTTCCTGGCCCTCATTGAAAGCGACCATGGCCCATATTGGCCTAGGCCCATGGTTTACGTAAAAAATTCTATCATTGTATCACTCGCCCTCAGCGTGGGTCAAAGTTAACGGTTCTCTTTCGACTCCCTTTTCTAATTCAAAATGGTACTCGCCAAGGCTTTCCCTTGTCCTCCCTTATATATGCCCTGGTAATGGAACACCTGTTGGCAAATATACGGGATAACCCTGACATCACAGGCATTCAAGTGGGCGGTCGGGGGTATAAATGTGCAGCCTTCGCTGACGACCTCTTACTGTATATAACAAACCCCAGAATTTCCCTTCCCTGTCTTCAACAGGAGCTTCTCAAATTTGGGTCATGGACTAATTTCAAGGTCAATCTGTCTAAATCTCACGCTTTTAATGTCTCCCTAGATCCAGATCTCGTGCAATCCCTCAAGACTTCTTTCCCCTTCTCCTGGCCCCCTGGAGGGATCTCCTATCTTGGGATTAAAATGAGCTCTGATCTATCCCGTTTGTTTCAGGATAATTTCCTTCCCTTAGCCACCCAAATTGAGAAGGACCTTGAATCTTGGTGGCATGGGGACTTCTCATGGTTTGGGAAAATTAGCATATTGAAAATGAATATTCTACCCAAACTCCTCTACCTCCTGCAGACCATCCCCATCCGAATACCGCACCCCTTCTGGCACAGGATTCGTAAATGCTTCCTGAAGTTTATTTGGTCTCCAGGTAAGCCTAGGATCAAATGGGATGTTCTTGTCCGTCAGAAGGAAGAAGGTGGGGTTGGTCTTCCGGACTGTAAATTGTACTATCAGGCTGCGGCCTATGCTCGACTTTTAGATGCCTGTCGTGGTTACTCCCAGAAGCAGTGGGTCTCCATAGCCAGAAGCCTATCCCCCACTACTTTATCGGCTATCCCATGGGTACAGAATGTATCACCTTCCATACACTCAATTACAACATTTTTTTGTTACCCTACGCACGTCCCATAAACTAAACAGGAGCTTAACAGCTTTTGAAAAAGCTTGCCTTGCTCCCTCTGCGATTTTCCGTGACATCTCCTTTTTATATAAGCTACTTTTGGGACAAAAAACGTCTCTACCCCTCTCGTTTTGCTCAAAATGGGAGAGAGGCCTAAGCCTTTCTGTGTCACCCACTCAATGGCGTAGATGTTTTACACTTACACATAAATCACTACTGGCCACTAAAGCACAGGATACCTGTTATAAGATCTTATCTAGGTGGTATAGGGTGTTGGACAGGTGTTGGCGCTGTGGGTCAGCTGAGGGCACTCTACTACACGTATGGTGGCATTGTCCAAATTTACGACCTTTATGGCACTCAATTCATACAAATATCCAAAAAATCATTGGTTTTCCAATGCCTAACTCCCCGAAAGCATTTTTCCTATTTCTCTTTGACCTTAATGTCCCGGCCTATAAGAAATCACTTTTGAAATATCTTATACAAGCTGCCAAAACAGTGATCCCACGTCATTGGAAATCACCAGTACCCCTGACCCTAGAAGAATGGTTTGAGGAGGTCATGTTACTCCAGAGAATGGAAGAACTGATTGCCCATACTCCCCAGAAATACTCCCTTTTCCTTAGGGTTTGGGAACCATGGGAGAACTTTCGAAGCTCAGGCTCTTATAGAAACGCTTGAACACTGCTTTACGGGTCCAGCTGCAAACCTCGGCCCTTTGAGCCCACCGCTTCATACTTCATACTATCGCCTTACCCTCTTCATTTCTTTTTACTATGGCCCCACTTTTTTTTTTTCTCCTCACTGGTTCCCCCACCCATCCCCTCCCACCTCCCCCTTCGTCCCTTCCCCCCCAATACTCTTGCTACCTTTATGCTGTTGGCAACACCAATGCCTCTTTTAGTTATGACTCATATGAGCGATTATATAACTGTATATCTACCTTATTATCTAGATAAGTCCTATCAATCAGACTCGCCACACAAAACCAAGAAGTGACCCTATTTTGGAAAGAGCATCCCCCATATGAACATTTTAAGTGGTAGAAAGGGTACTTTTTAGCAAACTGGTGTCTCACAGTAGTCAGAAAAACTTGTAAAAGCATTTCAAAGCACACATTTGTGAAAATGAAAAATTACTAGTAGACCCCAAAGTTTCACATTCACAAGAAGTTAAAGGAGAAAATGCACCCCATTCCCATTATACATTCCCCATTTTCTCCCCATTATAGCAACACCCCATATGTGCTTGTAGCTTGCTGTATGGGCGAACAACAGGCCTCCAGAGGCAAACTGCAAAATATGCATTTTGCAGACAAGAATTAACAGACATGGTTTTTTAATTGCCATGTCGCGTTTAAAAATTTCCTGAGGTCCCCAGCAACTAAAAACCCCAAGAAGAGACCCCATTTTGGAAAGAGCACCCCCGTACGAACATTTTAAGTGGTAGAAAGGGTACTTTTTACCAAACTGGTGTCTCACAGAAGGCTGAAACACTTGTAAAAGCATTTCAAAGCACACATTTGTGAAAATGAAAAATTACTAGCAGACCCCAATTTTTCACATTCACAAGGGGTTAAAGGAGAAAATGCACCCCATTATGCGTTCCCCATTTTCTCCCCATTATAGAAACACCCCATATGTGCTTGTAGCGTGCTGTATGGGCGCACAGCAGGCCTCCAGAGGCAAGCTGCAAAATATGAATTTTGCAGGTCAGAATTAACAGACATTGGTTTTTTTATTGCCATGTCGCGTTTAAAAATTTCCTGAGGTCCCCAGCAACTAAAAACCCCAAGAAGTGACCCCATTTTGGAAAGAGCATCCCCGTACGAACATTTTGAGTGGTAAAAGGGGTACTTTTTAGCAAACTGGTGTCTCACAGAAATGAATATGTAGTGATGGTGAAAAGTGGATATGTAAGCTATTCTGAATATATCTGAGGTACAAAGTGAAAAAATTTCAGGGTACATCAAGGATGAAACTAATGGATGAGTGGTAGATTCTGAAACAATCCTTGATGCACAGGCCAGGTTTTTCAGGGCAGGTTTCGCAGTGGTATATAGCGTCCTTCCTAATCCCCCTTTTTAAACACACCCTGCATACTTTTTGGGTCCTTCCCTTCCTCGCCGTTTGGGGGACTTCACCAGGGAAATGTTGCCCTGCTACAACTCGGGCACCGTAACTTGCAGAAGTACTGGGGGCCTCTTCTGCTTGGTTGGGAAAAATTAGGGCCTTGATGACTACTTCTTGAAAGTGAAGGAAAGTTCCTGTGTGTCCCGCAGATTTAAATAGCACGTACGCATTGTACATTGCCGTCTGTACAAGGTGTACGGCTAGTTTTTTGTACCACACTTTTGTTTTTCGTGTGGCACTGTAGGGCTTCAGAACTTGATTTGAAAGATCAACTCCTCCCATGTGCCTGTTGTAGGCCAGGATGCAGTTCGGTTTGAGGACAGTGGTAGTGGTACCACGTACAGCAGCAGGGGAGCTGGTGTTGGGGTGAATGCTGGTCAGTACAAGGACATCCCTCTTGTCCTTGTACTTAACCACCATCGTGTTTTCATGGAGGAGAGCCCTACTTTCACCCTCTCTCAGTGGTTGCCCTACCAGGGATCTAAGGAGGCCTCTCTGATTTTTGCGTACTGTGCCGGAAGCCACAGTACGCCTGGCACTTAGGGACATGAAGAGACATGAAGCTGTTATAATAGTTATCCACGTAGAGGTGGTAACCCTTATCCAGCAGTGGGTGCAGCAACTCCCACACTAGGTTCCCACTAACTCCTAGGCCAGCGGGGCATTCTGGGGGTTCAATCCGGGTGTCCCTCCCTTCATAGACCCGGAACCTATAGGTGTACCCGGACCTACTCTCACAGAGCTTGTACATTTTTATGCCATACCTTGCCCACTTGCTGGGAATTTTACCCTCCCCTTGAAATGCACCAGGGACTCATCTATACAGAAGTTTTCTTCTGGGGTGTACACTTCAGAAAACTTGGTGCTGAAGTGGTCAAGGATGGGTCTAATTTTGAAAAGCTGATCAAATGTCGGGTCACTTTGGGGAGGATATTGTGCCTTATCATTATAATGCAAAAATTTCAGTATTGACTCAAATCGATACGGGCCATGATGGCACTGAATATTGGAGTGTGCAGATGCTACTGATCCAGCACGCACGCACACAGATCGTGTGCGTGCAGAAACTGTAGTGTAAAAATTCACTACAGTCCTCTGCAAACTGCACGTACACAGATACAGTGCATTCGTGCAAAACCCTAAACTGATACTAACTGAAATTTATCTATCTACCACTAACTGCGGTTCTTTTTTCACACAATATGTAAAAAAAAAAACTAAAGAATTTGCAGATGCTGCTGATACAGCACGCACGCACACAGATCGTGTATGTGTGCAGAAACTGTAGTGTAAAAATTCACTACAGTCCCCTGCAAAATGCACGTACTCAGATCCAGTGCATTTGTGCAAAAACCTAAACTAACACTAACTAAAATTTATATCTAACACTAACTGCAGTTTTTAAGGACATCCCTTTGTCCGTCCAGGTCCTGAACTGGACGTAGGACAGGGAGTCTAAAAGCTGGACTCTCCGGCCTAAAACCGGACCTCTGGCCACCTTAGGGGCTGGCTGCTGTGGAGGTCACAGTTAAAGGGGAGGGCAATGTGGATGTTACTGTTAAGGGGCAGGCTGCTGTGGCACTAACTGTTAAAGGGTCGGGCACTGTGGAGGTCACTGTAAAGGGAGGAGGTGACTGTGGAGGCCACTATTAAAGAGGCAGAAGGGTACTGTGAGGTCACTGTTAATGGAGCGGGGTACTGTGACAGTCACTGTTAAAGGGGCAGTCGCTGTGGAGGTCTCTGTCAAGGGAGCCAGGAATAGGGTCAGTTAAGGGGACTGTAACCTATGGTCAGTGTTAAGGGGTGCTCCATAGCAGTGCTTCATAGCGGACCGTCCCCTTAACTGTGATCTCCACCATTCCCTGCCCCCTTAACAGAGACTTCCACAGCGCCCACCCCTTTAACAATGACCTCCACAGCAGCCGCCCTTTTATTAGTGACCTCCACAGTACCCGTCTCCTTAACAGTGATTTCCCCAACACTCCGCCCCCTTAACAGTGACCGATATAGCAATCTGCCTGCGTAGTGGACCGTCCACTTGACCTCCACAGAGCCTGTCCCTCGGGTGGCCAGAGGGCCAGTTTTAGGCCGGACAGTCTAGCTTTCATACTCCCTGTCCTCTGTCCGGTGCCGGGCCTAAAAGACACAGGGATGTCCTTTTGAACAGCTCACTCTCAGACAGCAGCACTGTGCTGTCTGAGTGTGAGCTGCAGGGAGAAAGTCAACCTCCCTTCCACCCCTGCAGCTGACAGAAGTTGATTTTTACCTTCATTTTTTTAATACCCATCGGCTGCGGAGTGGGAGGTCACTCGTAAGGGAGCGCGGTACTGTGGCAGTCACTGTTAAAGGGGCAGTCGCTGTGGAGGTCTCCGTTAAGTGGACTTGGAATGGTGGAGGTCAGTTAAGGGGACTGTAACCTATGGTCAGTGTGCGGGTGCTGTAGAGGGCACTGTTAAAGGGACGGGGAGGTCACTGTCAAGGAGGTGGAGTGCTGTGGAACTCACTGTTAAAGGGGCAGACTGCTGTGAAGGTGAAAGATAAGGGGGTGGGCTGCTGTGGGGGTCCCATTTTAAGGAGACGGGGCACTGTGGGGGGCAGTGTTAAGGGGTGGGGGCTGTGGAGGTCACTGTTAAGGAGGCGGGGTACTGTAGATATCACTGTTATAGATGCTACTGTTGATATCTTTTAACAACACACTCAAACATTAAATGAAATAGATGAAATATACCCATGTGAAGCCAGGTCCTTCAGCTATTTAATCATAAGTGAAGATGCATCAATGAATATGCCCAAGCGCCAACTGTTATATACAAGTGCATCTCAATAAATTAGAATAGTAACAGTTTATAAGGCCGAAAACAGAAATCTGTCCAACCAGTTCGTCCTGTTCTTCTACAAGTTGATCCAGAGGAAGGCAAAAAAACCCTGTGAGGTAGAAGCCAATTTTCCCCACTTTAGGGAAACAATTCCTTCCCGACTCCATCAGGCAATCAGAATTACTCCCTGGATCAACAACCCATCTCTAGTAACTATAACCTGTAATATTATTACACTCCAGAAATACATCCAGACCCCTCTTGAACTCTTTTACTGAACTTACCATCACCACCTCCTCAGGCAGAGAGTTTCATAGTCTCACTGCTCTTACTGTGAAGAATCCTCTTCTATGTTTGTGTACAAACTTCTTTCCTCCAGGCGCAGAGGATGTCCCCTCATCACAGTAACAGTCCTGGGGATAAATAGATCATGGGAGAGATCTCTGTACTGACCCCTGATATATTTATACATAGTTATTAGATCTCCCCTCAGTTGTCTTTTTTCTAAAGTAAATAACCCTTATTTTGATAATCTTTCTTGGTACTATAGTCCACCATTCCAGTTATTACTTTAGTTGCACTCCTCTAAACCCTCTCCAGCTCTACCATGTCTGCCTTGTTCACAGGAGCCCAAAAATGTACACAGTACTCCATGTGTAGTCTGACTAGTGATTTGTAAAGTGGCAGGAATATGTTATCATCACGGCATCTATGCCTCTTTTGATGCAACCCATTATCTTATTGGCCTTGGAAGCAGCTGTCTGACACTGGTTTCTACAGCTTAGTTTGCTGTTCACTAAAATCCTAGATCCTTTTCCATGACAGAGTTACTCAATGTTTTACCATTCAGTATGTACTGGTGACTTGCATTATTCCTTCCCATATGCATAACCTTACATTTGTCAGTGTTAAACCTCATCTGCCACTTCTCTGCCCAAGCCTTCAGTCTATCCAGATCCATCTATAGCAGGGTACTGTCCTCTTCTGTGTTAATTACTTTATACAGTTTAGTGTAATCTGCAAAAATGGATATTTTACTGCGCAAGCCTTCTACAAGATCATTAATAAATATAGTGAAGAGAATAGGGCCCAATACTGACCCTTGTGGTACCCCACTAGTGACAGTGACCCAATCTGAGTATGTACCATTAATAACCACTAGAGATGAGCGAGCATGCTCGTCCGAGCTTTGTGCTCGTTCGAGCATTACGGTACTCGTAAGTGCTTGACGCTCGGACAAGCATCTCGCCATGCTCGAGGAAATGGCATCTCCCGCATTTTTAATTTTTGGCGCCTATAAACTCAATCACAAGCCAATCACAAGCCACAAGCCAGAAGACTCTGCGGTACACCCAGCATCACGTGGGGCCCTTACATGTCGATAGCAGGGGTTGGCTGGCCTGATCAGGAGACCCTGGAATATACTAGTGACTGCCCGCGGTGCTCGGCTCAGATGCTGTCTGGATGTCGTTAGGGACAGATCTGCTGCTAGGGCCTGGATTTAGCTGTGTGGAACCATTCTGTGTGTCCCAGTTCAGCTGTCCTCTCACCACAAACCACAATCCGTATTTTCTGTCCAGGTGACCCATACTGTACGTCACGTAATCAAATACGGTCTTTTGCTTTCACTGACACAGCTACATTAGAAAAATCTCTGTGCGACATTTGTCTGGGTTGCAGTCAAAATAGCCACAGTAAGCAGGGGCTGAGTTTGCTCTCTGATATTTTCTGCACGTCACGTTAAAAAAAATATATATATATAAAAAAAAAAAATCAAATAAAAAAAAAAAGTTTTTTATCTCAGTAATACAAATCCATTTCATACAGCTGTGTGGAACCATTCTGTGTGTCACAGTTCAGCTGTCCAGTCACCACGAACCACAATCCGTATTTTCTGTCCAGGTGACACATTCTGTACGTCACGTAATTAAAAAAAGGTCTTTTGCTCTCACTGATACAGCTACATTACAAAAATCT
>ONZH01009213.1:0-25917 GCA_900303285.1 Rhinella marina | reverse complement strand
AAAGATCGGACTCAATCTGGTACCAGAAAATGTTAGTTTATTAGCACAAAAGTGACACTTTTCAGCAGTGGATCACCAGCTTCCTTAGACCGGAGTAACAGGAATAACTCCGATAGTGAGATGTTTACGGTTTGTCCTGCATCACATTGCTGTCTGCGTCCATGAGCTGCCGGCACAAGGTAAATGTTAATTAGGAATTCAGACTTGGGATGATTATAATGAGGGTAGTAGTGCTCTGGTTACACTCAGGCCGCGCTTGGAGAGCCAGGCCAGGGAAGACTGTAATGAGGGTAGTGCTGCACTGGTTGTTCTCAAACTGCACTCCAGGGATCAGGCAAGGGATGATTATAATGAGGGTAGTAGTGCGCCGGTCACACTCAGGCCGTGCTTAGGGAATCAGGCGAGGGATGACTATAATGAGGGAGCGCCGGTCACACTGGTTGCTATAATGAGGGAGCGCCGGTCACACTGGTTGCTCTCCGGGGATCCTTACTTTGACTTGTGGCTCATTAAGGGTCTCTTCAGCCATGAGAAAATGTGCAGGTTATGTCCAAACACCTGATGTCGATTCAGATAATCACTTAAAGGGGCGATGCCATGGTTCATGTAAGAAATGGAAATCAAACATCATATAGGACATCATATAGGACATCATATAAGCTAGAACCAGCCCTGTACCTCACATGGATCCAGAGATCTCCTCAGTCATTGCTCTTCTAGATGTATATGAAGCTGGCAGCCCAAGGGGAGTGTCCATTCTTCTGCAGCTCTCTTCCTGTTACAGCTGAGGAGGCACTTGTAGGGTAGAAGTGAGCATGTGCGTCCTTCTCAGTGAGCAGGACAGAGAAATACTAAAAAGCAAACAGCAGGTGGCGCCATACAGATTCCGTGTAACGTGGAGTTTCTCCAGTGGTTCCCACATCACAGATTACATTTAGTTCAGGAGTTAAACGTTCTCTCGTGGAGGTACAAGACGCCTGATGGTTACAATCTACAGCAGAGGCACAAACTCCTGAGGGTTATGTCACACAACTCAATGAACAGAATATGTGTGTCACTGCAAACGTGGGTCCCTGTTCACACCGCAGGAGCCCCCGCCCAGGACCGTGTCACTTCACACAGGCCTCCACCTGAAATATGGTCCGCAAGGGCCCCTACCTCTCCACCCTTCATGTTATGATCCATACACTGTGATATGTCTCATGACTGAACTGACCGTGCCGCACCTCATATATCCAAGACGCGTTCACTGTTCTACATGCCAGGGGCAGCCCTGGTACGTGGGTGCGGCAGAGGGCACCCTGGTCTGTGGGTACAATCTGCACCACACTACAGTTTATCTTCAGTGCAGTGTTATCTCAGTGGTAGAAGCTCTCCAGGATATTTTTTGCACAGATAACACTAAATCAATCCTGAGCCTGACCACCACTCCAGAGCTTGCTTTTTGTTGTAGACAGGTTGTCAGCCCCCCCATGTCCTCCCACTCCCCATGTATAGTGTGCTGTTCAATATATCATTTCTGCCCTATCTAGGAGACCAGGAGTGTAGTGATATGGTAAGTGAGTGCAGTGATTATGTGCAAAGTTATAAATCGCTCCTGACTCACACTAACTGTATAGACTATCTGTGTGTGCTGTGTGCAGAACATCCAGTGTATCCTGTAAGACGCAGCTTCACAGTACTCTCCTCTGACCCGCACTATCTATGCTGTTTGTGCATTGTGCAGAATCTACAGTGTATCATTTGAGATGCAGCTTCACCCAACTCTCCGACTGACTGACACATTCTGTCTATACCACCTGCAGTATATTTTATGAAATTCAGCTCCACACTACTTTCCCCTAACTCACACATGTTGTCTCGGGATGCTCAACCGGAGGCCCTCTAGCTATTGCAAAACTACAACTCCCAGCATACCCTAATAGCTGTAGGCTGTGCAGGTATGCTGGGAATTGTATTTTTGCAACAGCCGCAGGGCTTCAGGTTGGGCATCCCTGTTCTATAGTATCTGTGTGCAGAATCTCCAGTGTATTCTTTGAGATACAGCTTCACCCCGGTCTCCCCCTGACTGACACTGCTCTCCCATAACTCACACATGTTGTCTGTACTATCTGTGTGCTGTATGAAAAATCCCCAGACTGCCTGTCTAGACCAGACTTCCTCAACTTCAGTCCTCAACCTACCTGCCAGTCATGTTTTCTTGATTACCATAGTATTTAGCAGGTGATATGATTAGTGTCAGTGCATCAGAACTGACCACAGGTATTCATTCTGTGGGATATGTTCAAATCATGACCGACAGGTGAGCCCAGAACACTGGTCTAGACTATCTGTGTGTGCTGAGTGCAGAACATCCAGTGTATCCTGTAAGATACAGCTTCACACTGCTCTCCTCTGACCCGCACTATCTATACTGTTTGTGCATTGTGCAGAATCTACAGTGTATCATTTGAGATACAGCTTCACCCCGGTCTCCCCCTGACTGAAACTGCTCTCCCATAACTCACACATGTTGTCTGTACTATCTGTGTGCTGTGTGAAGAATCCCCGGTGTATTTTTCTCCCCAGACTCACACTGCCTGTCTAGACCAGTCTTCCTCAAGTTCAGTCCTCAACCTACCTGCCAGTCATGTTTTCTTAGTATTGAGCAGGTGATATGATTAGTGTCAGTGCATCAAGACTTACCTCTGGTATTCATTCTGTGGGATATTCTCAAATCATGACCAACAGGTGGGCCCAGAAGATTGGTCTAGACTATCTGTGTGTGCTTTATGCAGTCTAGAGTGTATCGTATAGGAAACAGCTTCACCTTTCTCTCCCCTGACATTATGTCTGACTATATGTCTGCATTGTAGCTTCACAATACTGTCTCCTGAATTACACTATATATATATATACATACTGTGTGTGCTGTATGCAGAGTCTACGGTGTATCCAATGAGATTCAGTCTCACATTGCTTTTTCATGGCTCAGACTCTCAGTCTCTACTATCTGTGTGTGTTGTATGCACCATCTATAGTGTATCCTATGAGATGTGCCACTACTTTCCCTGACTCACGCTGCCTGTCTATAGTATCTGTATGTGCTACGTGCAGAATATTAGGTGTATTCTATGAGATTCCGATTCACAATGTGCTCCTCAACTCACAAATACCTGCCTGTGCTATACACGAATGAGATCCCAGCAACTCACACTGTGAGTGCTGTGTGCAGAATCTACAAGGTATTCCATGAGATACAGCTTTTAATAGCTGACAAAGAGAAACCTATCACAAGCAGGAGGCAGGGGAGACAGGCTGAAGCTGTATCTCATAGGGTACACCGAGATTGCAGTGTGAGCTAGGAGTGTTTATGCTACTGATCCATCACTACTTCCTGTCAGTAGGACTCAGAGGAAGTGATGAGACTCCGTCCCTTATGTTTGTGGCACGCCAGAGGCATGATGGGAAATGTGGGCCCCTTAGGGGAGTCATATCAAAAAAGGAACCAGGATGGCAGCTGACCATACGTGGCACTTCAACAGGCACACAAGGTATGAAGAGGCTCTACATTAAAGTAAAAGCTGGTGCCCCACTGTATGGCGAAAAATAAAATTGCTGGTGTGCTTCTTTAAATAGGGGCAGGTCACCCCCTTACATAGCAAACCCCATCGTAGGTCTTTCTCCAGGTTTTGATGTGATAGATAAGGGGCGACGTAGAGTCACATGACCTCAGTCTCAATGCCGCTGCTCTTCTTCAGGACACGACTATGGATCAGATTAGTGTCGGTCACTGGGGTCCCCTGGGTGGAAACGTACAAGTCGCCTCATCTCCTAATTAAGTCTTGGGGGGCCCAGTCTCTGAGTGAGGAACCCTCTGCCTGTCCCCTTCATCGCTCCTGTATACTATGGACATAGCAGTGAGTATGTAGGAATATATAGGGGCTGTCATGTGGATGGGATGTTCCGGGGACGGTCCTCATGGACAGTGCATTTGGAAAGTCGCCACATCCTGCTCCTTGTCATATCAGTCCCCCATAATAAGAAAGTGAGAACAGAAGGTTAGAAATCCACTAATTTACTGAGAAAGAAAAACTAAAATCTCACATGGGCATAAGTCTTCAGCCCCTTTACTCGGGACATAAGTCTTCAGCCCCTTTACTCGGGACATAAGTCTTCAGCCCCTTTACTCGGAACATAAGTCTTCAGCCCCTTTACTCAGGACATAAGTCTTCAGCCCCTTTACTCGGGACATAAGTCTTCAGCCCCTTTACTCGGGACATAAGTCTTCAGCCCCTTTACTCGGGACATAAGTCTTCAGCCCCTTTACTCAGGACATAAGTCTTCAGCCCCTTTACTCGGGACATAAGTCTTCAGCCCCTTTACTCGGGACATAAGTCTTCAGCCCCTTTACTCAGGACATAAGTCTTCAGCCCCTTTACTCAGGACATAAGTCTTCGGCCCCTTTACTCAGGACATAAGTCTTCAGCCCCTTTACTCAGGACATAAGTCTTCGGCCCCTTTACTCGGGACATAAGTCTTCGCCCCTTTACTCGGGACATCAGTCTTCAGCCCCTTTACTCGGGACATAAGTCTTCAGCCCCTTTACTCGTGACATAAGTCTTCGGCCCCCTTTACTCAGGACAGAAGTCTTCAGCCCCTTTACTCAGGACAGAAGTCTTCAGCCCCTTTACTCAGGACATAAGTCTTCAGCCCCTTTACTCGGACATAAGTCTTCGGCCCTTTACTCAGGACAGAAGTCTTCAGCCCCTTTACTCGGGTCATAAGTCTTCAGCCCCTGTTACTCGGGACATAAGTCTTCAGCCCCTTTACTCGGGACATAAGTCTTCGGCCCCTTTACTCGGGACATAAGTCTTCGGCCCCTTTACTCGGGGGACATAAGTCTTCGGCCCCTTTACTCGGGACATAAGTCTTCAGCCCCTTTACTCGGGACATAAGTTTCAGCCCCTTTACTCGGGACATAAGTCTTCAGCCCCTTTACTCGGGACATAAGTCTTCGGCCCCTTTACTCGGGACATAAGTCTTCGGCCCTTTACTCGGGACATAAGTCTTCGGCCCCTTTACTCGGGACATCAGTCTTCGGCCCCTTTAACTCGGGACATAAGTCTTCTGCCCCTTTACTCGGGACATAAGTCTTCGGCCCCTTACTCGGGACATAGAGTCTTTCGGCCCTTTACTCGGGACATCAGTCTTCGGCCCCTTTACTCGGGACATAAGTCTTCGGCCCTTTATCGGACATAAGTCTTCAGCCCCTTTACTGCGGACATAAGTCTTCAGCCCCTTTACTCGGGACATAAGTCTTCGGCCCCTTTACTCGGGACATAAGTCTTCGGCCCCTTACTCGGGACATAAGTCTTCGGCCCCTTTACTCGGGACATAAGTTCTTCGGCCCCTTTACTCGGGACATAAGTCTTCGGCCCCTTACTCGGGACATAAAGTCTTCGGCCCCTTTACTCGGGACATAAGTCTTCGGCCCCTTTACTCGGACATAAGTCTTCGGCCCCTTTACTCGGACATAAGTCTTCGGCCCCTTTACTCGGGACATAAGTCTTCGGCCCCTTTACTCGAGGACATAAGTCTTCGCCCCTTTACTCGGACATAAGTCTTCGGCCCCTTTACTCGGACATAAGTCTTCGGGCCCCTTTACTCAGGACATAAGTCTTCAGCCCCTTTACTGTGGACATAAGTCTTCAGCCCCTTTACTCAGGACATAAGTCTTCAGCCCCTTTTACTTGGACATAAGTCTTCAGCCCCTTTACTCAGGACATAAGTCTTCAGCCCCTTTACTCAGGACATAAGTCTTCAGCCCCTTTACTCTAGGACACAAGTCTTCAGCCCCTTTACTCAGGACATAAGTCTTCAGCCCCTTTACTCAGGACATAAGTCTTCAGCCCCTTTACTCAGGACATAAGTCTTCAGCCCCTTTACTCAGGACATAAGTCTTCAGCCCCTTTACTCGGGACATAAGTCTTCAGCCCCTTTACTCAGGACACAAGTCTTCAGCCCCTTTACTCAGGACATAAGTCTTCAGCCCCTTTACTCAGGACATAAGTCTTCAGCCCCTTTACTCGGGACATAAGTCTTCAGCCCCTTTACTCAGGACATAAGTCTTCAGCCCCTTTACTCAGGACATAAGTCTTCAGGCCCTTTACTCGGGACATAAGTCTTCAGCCCCTTTACTCTGGACATAAGTCTTCAGCTCCTTTACTCGGGACATAAGTCTTCAGCTCCTTTACTCGGGACATAAGTCTTCAGCCCCTTTACTCAGGACATAAGTCTTCAGCCCCTTTACTCAGGACATAAGTCTTCAGCCCCTTTACTCAGGACATAAGTCTTCAGCCCCTTTACTCAGGACATAAGTCTTCATTCCCTTTACTCAGGACATAAGTCTTCAGCCCCTTTACTCAGGACATAAGTCTTCAGCCCCTTTACTCCAGGACATAAGTCTTCAGCCCCTTTACTCCAGGACATAAGTCTTCAGCCCCTTTACTCAGGACATAAGTCTTCAGCCCCTTTACTCAGGACATAAGTCTTCAGCCCCTTTACTCCAGGACATAAGTCTTCAGCCCCTTTACTCAGGACATAAGTCTTCAGCCCCTTTACTCGGACATAAGTCTTCAGGCCCCTTTACTCTGGACATAAGTCTTCAGCTCCCTTTACTCAGGACATAAGTCTTCAGCCCCTTTACTCGGACATAAGTCTTCAGCCCCTTTACTCAGGACATAAGTCTTCAGCCCCTTTACTCAGGACATAAGTCTTCAGCCCCTTTACTCAGGACATAAGTCTTCAGCCCCTTTACTCAGGACATAAGTCTTCAGCCCCTTTACTCCAGGACATAAGTCTTCAGCCCCTTACTCCAGGACATAAGTCTTCAGCCCCTTACTCAGGACATAAGTCTTCAGCCCCTTTACTCAGGACATAAGTCTTCAGCCCCTTTACTCAGGACATAAGTCTTCAGCCCCTCTGGCAGTGATTACAGCCTCCAGTCTTCTTGGAGATTATACCACAAGGTTTACACCTGGATTTGGGGATTTTCAGCCGTTCTTTTCTGCAGATCCTCTCCAGCTCAGGTTGGATGGGGGCCATAGGTGGGCAGACATTTTCAGGTCTCTCCAGAGATGTTCCATTGGGTTCAGGGCTCTGACTGAGACCATCAAGGACATTCCCAGAGTTGTCCCTCAGCAGCTCCTGTGTTGTCTTGGCCGTGTACTTAGGGTCCTTGTCTTGTTTAAAAGTGAATCTGGATCCATTCAGCTTTCCCTCCACCCTGACCAGGTGTGCAGCACTGTATTAGTAGAGCCTTGTGCTTGGCTCCATTTTGCTGGTGATTTCGACAGGGCTGGGCCTAGTTTCTGCCAGCACCTTCCTTCCCGACTCGCGCGGCTCTGATATGTAGACCTTTGTGTGCTCATTCTGCAGAGCACTCGGCGTCAGTCCAGATAACTCGCCAGGCGTCATACTCTCACAGGACATGCGGCCTCTGAGGCGGCTCTTCCCATAGCTTTAGATTTCGGCATAGGAGCTAGGTCAGATGTAAGCGTGTCCCAGCAGGAAACTTACCTTACTGACACTATACTGGCGTACGTGATGTAAGCGGTCTTCACCACATCTATAGTAACATAACTCCCCATTACTCTATACATGGAGATGGATTTCTGCCATGCACTTTAGGAGAATAGGCCAGATATCTCTTCATAAAGGTCCAGGTTAGGACTGATACGTCAACTACCTTTTTCTGCGGGATCATTCTTTATAACCTGAGCGCTCAGTGTGGATGAAGCGCAGACGCTGTCATTCTCTATGACCTCATAGACATGACATCACTGAACATGGCGTACTGCTTTTCTTTGTATTGTGGGTTGGAGATCCTTCCTCTAGACACGGAGAGAGGTGAGTAGTACCACCATGTACTTTGAGATGAGGAGTCGGTCATTCCGTCCACAATGTCATCCACGTCCTCTGCGATAATACTGTGTGGATTCTAGATAGGGGGAACATATTTTGGTTTTCGAAAAAGAGGACTCCTGGGGCAGGATGGATCCCGCGCTGCACTATGTCCTGACGCTGTGTTTAGTGGGGTCCAGGGTGCGGTGAGTAATAAGCATATTCACCGCTCCCTGGAGCTAGAACAAGGTATTCTGGTGGCCTAGGCACAGCAGGCAAAGTGCGCTCATTAGTAATAGTGACCACCTGTCCTTGTGAATCACTTTAATGAAGAAAAAAATCCCAGCAGGGATAGGAACACATATTTAGGGTTCACATAGTATGTGAGGGCAGCAGCCCAGCCGCACAGCCCAGCCTCGCAGCCCTCTCTGCTAAATGACATTTCAAGGACAGTTTTCTACTGTAACTTGACTGAATAGAGTCCATTGTATAATGTTCCCCATCACTGTCCCTACACATTCAAAAATGGCCACCAGCCTCCCTGAGCCTGTGTAACACAATGACACACTGACTTCTATCTCTAGATCCAACTAGCTATTGTCTTCTCCTCACTGTGAAACTCATTCACCTACACTAAGCCAGCCATTTACTAGACCTCTCTCTTCTAGACGTCCGATCCATGTCAGAAGACACCAGCATTTCCAGGTGGGGATCTCACATTGTGACACGTCCTCCCAGTCATCAGCGAATCACACCTATAGGTCCTCATGATTGGCTGAGGCTGCCATGTGGTCCTTCTTGATCTTCTCTGTCTTCTGATATGTAAAATGGCAGGCGCCATTTTAAGCAATTCGTGCAATTCCAAAAAGTTTTAGATAAGTTGAAAACTGAAGCTTTTGGGAAATTCATAACAAATTTGACTCATATAGAATAATTTAGTTGATCTCTATCACCTGGTGTCCAGGAGGTGAAGCAATGTTGTCCAGTAGGTCAGATTATGGCATCCAGTAATTTCGTGTCTGGTGTCCAGTAGTTTGGTGCCTGGTGTCCAGTAATTTCGTGTCTGGTGTCCAATAGTTTGGTGCCTGGTGTCCAATAGTTTGGTGCCTGGTGTCCAGTAGTTTGGTGCCTGGTGTCCAGTAGTTTGGTATCTGGTGTCCAGTAGTTTGGTATCTGGTGTCCAGTAGTTTGGTGCCTGGTGTCCAGTAGTTTGGTGACTGGTGTCCAGTAGTTTGGTGCCTGGTGTTCAGTAGTTTGGTGCCTAGTGTCCAGTAATTTGGTGCCTGGTGTCCAGTAGTTTGGTGCCTAGTGTCCAGTAGTTTGATGCCTGGTGTCCAGTAGTTTGGTGCCTGGTGTCCAGTAGTTTGTAGCTTGGTGTCCAGTAGTTTGGTGCCTGGTGTCCAGTAGTTTGGTGCCTGGTGTCCAGTAGTTTGGTGTCTGGTGTCCAGTAGTTTGGTGCCTGGTGTCCAGTAGTTTGGTGTCTGGTGTCCAGTAGTTTGGTGCCTGGTGTCCAGTGGTTTGGTATCTTGTGTCCAGTAGTTTGGTGCCTGGTGTCCAGTAGTTTGATGCCTGGTGTCCAGTAGTTTGTAGCCTGGTATCCAGTAGTTTGCAGCCTGGTGTCCAGTAGTTTGGTGTCTGGTGTCCAGTAGTTTGGTACCTGGTATCCAGTAGTTTGGTGCCTGGTGTCCAGTAGTTTGAAACCTGGTGTCCAGTAGTTTGGTGCCTGGTGTCCAGTAGTTTGAAGCCTGGTGTCCAGTAGTTTGGTGCCTGGTGTCCAGTGGTTTGGTATCTGGTGTCCAGTGGTTTGGTATCTGGTGTCCAGTAGTTTGGTGTCTGGTGTCCAGTAGTTTGGTGCCTGGTGTCCAGTAGTTTGGTGTCTGGTGTCCAGTAGTTTGCAGCCTGGTGTCCAGTAGTTTGCAGCCTGGTGTCCAGTATCTTGGTGTCTGGTGTCCAGTAGTTTGGTGCCTGGTGTCCAGTAGTTTGGTGTCTGGTGTCCAGTAGTTTGATGCCTGGTGTCCAGTAGTTTGTAGCCTGGTGTCCAGTAGTTTGTAGCCTGGTGTCCAGTAGTTTGATGCCTGGTGTCCAGTAGTTTGATGCCTGGTGTCCAGTAGTTTTGTAGCCTGGTGTCCAGTAGTTTGTAGCCTGGTGTCCAGTAGTTTGGTGTCTGGTGTCCAGTAGTTTGATGCCTGGTGTCCAGTAGTTTGACGCCTGGTGTCCATTAGTTTGGTGCCTGGTGTCCATTAGTTTGGTGACTGGTGTCCAGTAGTTTGGTGACTGGTGTCCAGTAGTTTGGTGCCTGGTGTTCAGTAGTTTGGTGCCTAGTGTCCAGTAATTTGGTGGCCTGGTGTCCAGTAGTTTGGTGCCTGGTGTTCAGTAGTTTGGTGCCTAGTGTCCAGTAGTTTGATGCTGGGGTCCAGTAGTTTGGTGCCTGGTTCCAGTAGTAGGTTTTGTGCTGGTGTCCAGTGTTTGTGTGCCTGGTGTCAGTAGTTTGGTGTCTGGTGTCCAGTAGTTTGGTGCCTGGTGTCCAGTGGTTTGGTATCTTGTGTCCAGTAGTTTGGTGCCTGGTGTCCAGTAGTTGATGCCTGGTGTCCAGTAGTTTGTAGCCTGGTATCCAGTAGTTTGCAGCCCGGTGTCCAGTAGTTTGGTGTCTGGGTGTCCAGTAGTTTGGTACCTGGTATCAGTAGTTTGGTGCCTGGTGTCCAGTAGTTTGAAACCTGGTGTCCAGTAGTTTGGTGCCTGGTGTCCAGTAGTTTGAAGCCTGGTGTCCAGTAGTTTGGTGCTGGTGTCCAGTGGTTTGGTATCTGGTGTCCAGTGGTTTGGTATCTGGTGTCCAGTAGTTTGGTGTCTGGTGTCCAGTAGTTTGGTGCCTGGTGTCCAGTAGTTTGGTGTCTGGTGTCCAGTAGTTTGCAGCCTGGTGTCCAGTAGTTTGCAGCCTGGTGTCCAGTATTGGTGTCTGGTGTCCAGTAGTTTGGTGCCTGGTGTCCAGTAGTTTGGTGTCTGGTGTCCAGTAGTTTGATGCCTGGTGTCCAGTAGTTTGTAGGCTGGTGTCAGTAGTTTGTAGCCTGGTGTCCAGTAGTTTGATGCCTGGTGTCCAGTAGTTTGATGCCTGGTGTCCAGTAGTTTGTAGCCTGGTGTCCAGTAGTTTGTAGCCTGGTGTCCAGTAGTTTGGTATCTGGTGTCCAGTAGTTTGATGCCTGGTGTCCAGTAGTTTGACGCCTGGTGTCCATTAGTTTGGTGCCTGGTGTCCATTAGTTTGGTGCCTGGTGTCCAGTAGTGTTGGTGTCTGGTGTCCAGTAGTTTGGTGCCTGGTGTCCAGTAGTTTGCAGCCTGGTGTCCAGTAGTTTGGTGTCTGGTGTCCAGTAGTTTGGTTTCTGGTGTTCCAGTAGTTTGGTGTCTGGTGTCCAGTAGTTTGAAGCCTGGTGTCCAGTAGTTTGGTTGGTCTGGTGTCCAGTAGTTTGAAGCCTGGTGTCCAGTAGTTTGGTGCCTGGTGTCCAGTAGTTTGAAGCCTGGTGTCCAGTAGTTTGGTGCCTGGTGTCCAGTAGTTGGCCTTGGTGTCAGTAGTTGGGCTGGTGTCCAGTGGTTTGGTATCTGGTGTCCAGTAGTTTGGTGCTGGTGTCCAGTAGTTTGGTGCCTTGGTGTCCAGTAGTTTGGTGCTTGGTGTCCAGTAGTTTGTAGCCTGGTGTCCAGTAGTTTGGCCTGGTCTCGGGTTGGTCTGGTCCAGTAGTTTGGTGCCTGGTGTCCAGTAGTTTGGTGTCTGGTGTCCAGTAGTTTGGTGTCTGGTGTCCAGTAGTTTGGTGCCTGGTATTCAGTAGTTTGGTGCCTGGTGTCCAGTGGTTTGGGTATCTGGTGTCCAGTAGTTTGGTATCTGGTGTCCAGTAGTTTGGTGCCTGGTGTCCCAGTAGTTTGCCAGCCTGGTGTCCAGTAGCTTGGTGCCTGGTGTCCAGTAGTTTGGTGCCTGGTGTCCAGTAGTTTGGTGCCTGGTGTCCGGTAGCTTGGTGCCTGGTGTCCGGTAGTTGGTGCCTGGTGTCCAGTAGTTTGGTGCCTGTTGTCCAGTAGTTTGGTGCCTGGTGTCCAGTAGTTTGGTATCTGGTGTCCAGTAGTTTGGTGCCTGGTGTCCAGTAGTTTGGTATCTGGTGTCCAGTAGTTTGCAGCCTGGTGTCCAGTAGCTTGGTGCCTGGTGTCCAGTAGTTTGGTGCCTGGTGTCCAGTAGTTTGGTGCCTGGTGTCCGGTAGTTTGGTGCCTGGTGTCCGGTAGTTTTGGTGCCTGTTGTCCAGTAGTTTGGTGCCTGGTGTCCAGTAGCTTGGTGTCTGGTGTCCAGTAGTTTGGTGTCTGGTGTCCAGTAGTTTGGTGTCTGGTGTCCAGTAGTTTGGTATCTGGTGTCCAGTAGTTTGGTGCCTGGTGTCCAGTAGTTTGGTGCCTGGTGTCCAGTGGTTTGGTATCTGGTGTCCAGTAGTTTGGTGCCTGGTGTCCAGTAGTTTGAAGCCTGGTGTCCAGTAGTTTGGTGCCTGGTGTCCAGTGGTTTGGTATCTGGTGTCCAGTAGTTTGGTGCCTGGTGTCCAGTAGTTTGGTGCCTGGTGTCCAGTAGTTTTGGTGCCTAGTGTTCAGTAGTTTGGTGCCTGGTGTCCAGTAGTTTGGTGCCTAGTGTCCAGTAGTTTGGTGTCTGGTGTCCAGTGGTTTGGTATCTGGTGTCCAGTAGTTTGGTGTCTGGTGTCCAGTAGTTTGGTGCCTGGTGTCCAGTAGTTTGGTGCCTGGTGTCCAGTAGTTTGGTGCCTGGTGTCCAGTAGTTTGGTGCCTGGTGTCCAGTAGTTTGGTGTCTGGTGTCCAGTAGTTTGGTATTTAGTGTCTGTCTAATAGTCTAGTGCAGTGATGGCTAACCACCGGCACTCCAGCTGTGGTGAAACTATTACTTCCAGCATGCTCCATTCATTTATGTGTAGTTTTGTGAACAGCCAAGTAAGTGTGCATCTTGGGAGTTGTAGTTTTACCACAGCTGGAGTGCAAGAGGTTAGCCATCACAGATCTAGTGCCTCATGTCCGGTAGTTTGATTTCTGATGTCCAGTAGTTTGATACCTCGTGTCCAGTAGCTCGGTGTCTGGTGTACAGCTGTTTAGTGCCTGGTGTCCAGGAGTTTGGTACCTGATGCCCAGTAGTTTTTATGTCTGGTTTCTAGTAGGTTAGTCCTAGTGTCCAGTTATTTGTTCCAGTAGGTTACTTCCAGGTGTACAGTAGGTTGGCCATTGGCACTAGGTAGCAAGATCAAAACTGGTCGACAGTCCCTGTGCTACTAAGGTGCAGAGACAGACAAAGGACAAATGACACAAAGACAGAGTTGTACCTAAATGGGCCAGAACCAAGAGGAAAATGCAGTACAAAAAGGAGAGACAGAGACTGGTCGACAGACGAGCCGAGGTCAAAAACATGAGCAATTCAAATCAGCACAGGAAAAAGAACCAGGAACCTAGCCAGTGAGCCCAAAAAAGGCTATCACTGGCACTGCTGTATGGCCAGGAAGAGGTTTAAATAGAACATCAAGTCCCAGGATCAGAACCTGATAGGTCCATGACTCTGCAATCCATTAGTCAGAAGCACTAGTACACAGGAATAGAGCAGCTGAGCAATTGGCCCACTGCTAATCTCCTCCAGGACACGCCCGCTGTGGGGAGAAAGAGCATTGCATCCTGTTGGTAAGAACACTGTTGCGTCACCAGGGAACGTGGCATAGGAACATGTCTCTCCCGGCAAAGATGCACCAAAGCTGGAGATCTTGCCACTGGAGCCTGGACAGGTAAGTTTGTTATATTGCCACCGGCCTCCAGACCCTCAACATGGGGAGCAGGCTTTGATGAAAACTTGAGATGAAACTTCCTAATCAGACGAGGAGCATGAACATCCCGAGCCGCAACCCATGTTTTCTCTTCAGCACCACATCCCTGCCAATGGATAAGGTCGTGCAGAGAGCCCTGAACTCTCCGGGAGTCAAGAATTTTCTCTACCTCATACTCCAGTTCATCTTGGGTAACATCTGGATCAGGAGGTTTAGATGGAGGAATCACTGGAGGAGTGTATTTCTTCAGCAGTGATTTGTGGAACATGTTATGTATCCTTCCAGGAGGACGGTAACTGAAGAGCCTAAGATACCAGATAAATAATAGAGGTGATCTTATATGGGCTAATAAATTTCGGAGCCAGTTTACCAGACTGGACCCTAAGAATGTTTCCCCGATCAGAGACAGTGGACTCCGGTACCCCGGCAATCTGAGAATATTGGCAATAAAAAAATTGAAAGTTTCTTAGCATCTGGAAGATTCTTTAGTGGAACCAGGTGACACATCTTAGAGAATCTGTCAATGACTCTGCAGAGAGGGAGGAAGATCTGCAATATAGTCCATAGAGATGTGGGTCCAGGGTCTCTGTGGAATGGGCAAGGGACAAAGTAGACCCGCAGGACATCTCCTGGGTACCTTGGCCCTTGTGCAAACATCACATGCCGAGACAAAGGCACCCACGTCTTGGGACCAAGTAGGCCACCAATAAGCTCTGGACATCAATGGGGTCATTTATCAAACTGGTGTAAAGTACAGCTGTCTCCGTTGCCCAAAGCAACTAATCAGATTCCACCTTTCATTTTCCAAAGGAACTGTACAAAATGAAAGGTGGAATCTGATTGGTTGCTAAAAAGCTAAGTGTTATGCAAGCAGGTGTGGACCCACTGTGCCACTGACTGGCTATACCCAGGAGGGGTATGACTAAGCAACTACCTAGAGTCTCTGATGGTGAGGATAGGCTGGGGCCGTTAGGGTAGTTACCAGGTGCCACTCCAGAGTGGTCCCCGAGTAAGTGACAGCTGATCAGGGGGTTAAAGATACAGGTACAAGCACCGAGGGGAACGGTGTGGTCAGGAAGTCTAAAGTCAGTGCAGGCAGCGAGCAATTAAAGTCCGTAATCGAAGTCCAAGGCAGGGGCAGGCGGCAAACAAGCAAAATCCAATAAATCCAAAAGCAGGGTCCGGTACACAGAAAAGCAGAAACTCCAAAAACACCTTCACACTTAGAACAAGACAAGCTAGTGACCAAGATTGCTCGGGAGCCTTCCTGGGGCAGGAAGCGCCTTTAACTACTTCATGCAATCCAGCTATAGGCTGGGGAGACAGAGGGCGTGTACGTGCTTACAAGGGAGGAGAGACACGCCCGTGCACGCCCTAACAACAGTTAAAGCAGGAAGTAAACTCTGGCATGGAGCACAGATACAAGAGTTAAGCTACCTGCTGCCCACACTTGTCAGCACAGCGAATGGCAGCAGGAGAGAATGAGGGAGCCCGGCACCTGTGCCCTTGTGTAGGGCCAGCAGTACAGGCTCGGAGTGCTGGGCTAACACTAAGCCAGAAACAGATCTTCCTTGTGAAGAGAGAATTATAGGAAATAAAAACCTGTGCTTCTTAGTTACCTCCCCGATTATCAGACACTTGAAGTTTTCTGCCTCTGGCCTAGTTGGACAGGAATGCAGTAGATAAGCAGGACTGCTACTTTGAGTAATTTGGTCCAGGTGTCTATTAGTTTGATCCGTAGGTTGGACCCTGTAGTAGGTTGGACCCTGATGTCCAGTAGATTTATTCTCAGTGTCCGGTACATTCATTCCTGGTGTCCAGTTGTTTGGTCCCTTGTCTTCTGTAGATTGGACCCTGGTGTCCAGTTGCACTTTGCTTGGTGTTCAGTAGATTCATTCCTGTTATCCACTTGTTTGTTACTGGGTGTCCAGTAGGTTGCCCTGTGCCTGGTGTCCAGTTGTCCTGTGCCTGGTGTCCGGTTGTCCTGTGCCTGGTGTCCGGTTGTCCTGTGCCTGGTGTCCGGTTGTCCTGTGCCTGGTGTCCGGTTGTCCTGTGCCTGGTGTCCGGTTGTCCTGCGCCTGGTGTCTGGTTGTCCTGCGCCTGGTGTCCGGTTGTCCTGTGCCTGGTCATCCTGTGCCTGATGTCCGGTTGTCCTGTGACTAGTGTTCGGTTGTCTTGTGCTTGGTGTCCAGTTGTCCTGTGCCTGGTGTCTGGTTGTCCTGTGCCTGGTGTCCAGTTGTCCTGTGCCTGGTGTCCAGTTGTCCTGTGCCTGGTGTCCAGTTGTCCTGTGCCTGGTGTCCGATTGTCCTGCGCCTGGTGTCCGGTTGTCCTGTGACTAGTGTCTGGTTGTCTTGTGCTTGGTGTCCAGTTGTCCTGTGCCTGGTGTCCGGTTGTCCTGTGCCTGGTGTACAGTTGTCCTGTGCCTGGTGTCCGATTGTCCTGCGCCTGGTGTCCGGTTGTCCTGTGCCTGGTTGTCCTGTGCCTGGTGTCCAGTTGTCCTGTGCCTGATGTCCGGTTGTCCTGTGCCTGATGTCCAGTTGTCCTGTGCCTGGTTGTCCTGTGCCTGATGTCCGGTTGTCCTGTGCCTGATGTCTAGTTTTCCTGTGCCTGATGTCTGGTTGTCCTGTGCCTGATGTCCAGTTGTCCTGTGCCTGATGTCCGGTTGTCATGTGCCTGATATCTGGTTGTCCTGTGCCTGATGTCTAGTTTTCCTGTGCCTGATGTCTGGATGTCCTGTGCCTGGTGTCCAGTTGTCCTGTGCCTGATGTCCATTTGTCCTGTGCCTGATGTCCGGTTGTCCTGCTCCTGGTGTCCGGTTGTCCTGTGCCTGGTGTCCGATTGTCCTGCGCCTGGTGTCCGATTGTCCTGCGCCTGGTGTCCGGTTGTCCTGTGCCTGATGTCCGGTTGTCCTGTGCCTGATGTCCGGTTTCCTGTGCCTGATGTCTAGTTTTCCTGTGCCTGATGTCTGGATGTCCTGTGCCTGGTGTCCAGTTGTCCTGTGCCTGATGTCCAGTGTAGTGCCTATTCCGTTGCCTGCCTGATGTCCGGTTGTCCTGTGCCTGATGTCCGGTTGTCCTGTGCCTGATGTCCGGTTGTCCTGTGCCTGATGTCCGGTTGTCCTGTGCCTGATGTCCGGTTGTCCTGTGCCTGATGTCCGGTTGTCCTGTGCCTGATGTCCGGTTGTCCTGTGCCTGATGTCCAGTTGTCCTGTGCCTGATATCCGGTTGTCCTGTGCCTGATGTCCGGTTGTCCTGTGCCTGATGTCCGGTTGTCCTGTGCCTGATGTCCAGTTGTCCTGTGCATGGTGTCCAATGCCTGGTGTCCAGCATGTCTTCATGTAGTGCGGTTAGGGTGTAGATGGTGTCTTGTGACAGGAGCCGTGCCACATGGATGCTATTTAGTCACATCTGCTTCTAACATGACATTAACCCCGTGTGCTTG
The DNA here is from genome assembly GCA_900303285.1 of Rhinella marina. Lineage (NCBI taxonomy): Eukaryota > Metazoa > Chordata > Amphibia > Anura > Bufonidae > Rhinella > Rhinella marina. The sequence goes on along the minus strand of ONZH01009213.1, from coordinate 8,767 downwards.
GCTTCTGTGACCTCCCTGCTTATTGCTCCTGATTTCCCTTGTGTAACAAGTGGATAATTAGTCGTCTGTGAGGGTTTCCTGCTCACAGGGTCTGCAGCAGCCTCTCCAGAGACCCCGGACTCTGTATATATATACTCTGCCCCTCTCTTAGATCTTGTCTCTATACTGTGAGCACATAGTGCAGTGGGTGAGTACAGGGGACACAATGGGAGGGTCATGTGATGCAGGGAGAGACTCAGGGTCTCACTGTATAGTATTATACATGGGGGTCACCCTCGTCTATCACTGAGAGGAGCGTTATATGGAGCTGGGATATCGCAGGACTGGTTATAGTGAAGAATTTACAGTCAGACATGGAGTCGTCATCATTGTAATACTGACCGATTATAAAATATATCACTCATAGTCCCTCTGTAATATGGACGTATAATCAGTAGTTATATTATAGGATCTGACTGTTATATTATAGGATCTGACTGTTATCTTATAGGATCTGACTGTTATGACTTATAGGATCTGACTGTATTATACGATCTGACTGTTATATTATAGGATCTGACTGTATATTATAGGATATTATAGGACTGTATAGGATCTATTATAGATCTGTTACATTATAGGATTGACTGTAATATTATAGGATCTGACTGTTATATTATAGGATCTGACTTTTATATTATGATCTGACTGTTATTAGGATCTGATTGTTAATTATAGGATCTGAACTGTGAAATCCTAGGAGTGCTGGGCTCCCAGGACACAAATGGCTCCCCCCCTGCTGAGATCAGGAAAGTCACTCTGTTGCTATAACACCTTTGGGTTCTGAGGCCTGCTACAGTGAAGTTACTATGGAGGCTTGCTTGGTGCAGGGCTCCATAAGAACATAGTAGATCTCCCATAGTCTATAATATTAGATCACTGCAATCTATAGGAGAAACAATAAGGTCATCATATTTTCAAGTATCCTAGGGAGACTTGATAAAAGTGTTAAAACAGTAAATAAAGTGTAAAAAAAAATCTATATAAATATACAGTACAGACCAAAAGTATTGGTCTATACTGACTATGAAAATTGTAGATTCACACTGAAGGCATCAAAACTATGAATTAACACATGTGGAATTATATACTTAACAAAAAAGTGTGAAGCAACTGAAAATATGTCTTATATTCTAGGTTCTTCAAAGTAGCCACATTTTGCTTTGATTACTGCTTTGCACACTCTTGAAATTCTCTTGATGAGCTTCAAGAGGTAGTCACCTGAAATGGCTTTCACTTCACAGGTATGCCCTGTCAGGTTTAATAAGTGGGATTTCTTGCCTTATAATTGGGGTTGGGACCATGAGTTGTGTTGGGCAGAAGTCAGGTGGATACACAGCTGATAGTCCTACTGAATAGACTGTTAGAATTTGTATTATGGCAAGAAAAAAGCAGCTAAGTAAAGAAAACAAGTGGCCATCATTACTTTAAGAAATGAAGGTCAGTCAGTCCGAAAAATTGGGAAAACTTTGAAAGTGTCCCCAAGTGCAGTGGCAAAAATCATCAAGCGCTACAAAGAAACTGGCTCACATGAGGACCACCCCAGGAAAGGAAGACCAAGAGTCACCTGCGGAGTCTGCTGCGGAGGATAAGTTCATCCGAGTCACCAGCCTCAGAAATCGCAGGTTAACAGCAGCTCAGATTAGAGACCAGGTCAATGCCACACAAAGTTCTTGCAGCAGACAAATCTCTACAACAACTGTTAAGAGGAGACTGTGTGCAGCAGGCCTTCATGGTAAAATAGCTGCTAGGTGGTTTGGGGTGAGCTGGACCGCAGAGTGAAGGCAAAAGGGCCAACAAGTGCTAAGCATCTCTGGGAACTCCTTCAAGACTGTTGGAATACCATTTCAAGTGACTACCTCTTGAAGCTCATCAAGAGAATGCCAAGAGTGTGCAAAGCAGTAATCAAAGCAAAAGATGGCTACTTTGAAGAACCCTGAATATAAGACATATTTTCTGTTGTTTCACACTTTTTTGTTAAGTATATAATTCCACATGTGTTAATTCATAGTTTTGATGCCTTTAGTGTGAATCTACAATTTTCATAGTCATGAAAATACAGAAAACTCTTTGAATGAGAAGGTGTGTCCAAACTTTCAAACTTTTGGTCTGTACTGTATATATACAGTATATATATATATATATTATATATATATATATATATATATATATACACACTGTATAACTAGAAGATAATGGCAGCACAGTAGGCCAAGTATAAATATCGATAAATATAAAAAATGGTGATGCATGAAGTAAAAATAGTTTTTTTATAGTATTTTTCATAGTTTTGTAGGTATTCGCACGTCAGTTATTTGATCAGTTATTTCCATCAGTTATTGTGAGCCAAAATCAGGAGTGGAGACTACACAGAGATAAATTTGAATATGAATTAACACATGTGGAATTATATACTTAACAAAAAAGTGTGAAACAACTGAAAATATGTATAATATTCAGGGTTCTTCAAAGTAGCCATCTTTTGCTTTGATTACTGCTTTGCACACTCTTGGCATTCTCTTGATGAGCTTCAAGAGGTAGTCACCTGAAATGGTATTCCAACAGTCTTGAAGGAGTTCCCAGAGATGCTTAGCACTTGTTGGCCGTTTTGCCTTTACTCTGCGGTCCAGCTCACTCCAAACCATCTTGATTGGGTTCAGGTCTGGTAACTGTGGAGGCTAGGTCATCTGGCGTAGCACCCCATCACTCTCCTTCTTGGTCAAATAGCCCTTACACAGCCTGGAGGTATGTTTGAGGTCATTGTCCTGTTGATAAATAAATGATGGTCCAACTAAACGCAAACCGGATGGAATAGCATGCTGCTGCAAGATGCTGTGGTAGTCATGCTGGTTCAGTGTGCCTTCAATTTAGAATAAATCACCAACAGTGTCACCAGCAAAGCACCCCCACACCATCACACCTCCTCCTCCATGCTTCATGGTGGGAACCAAGCATGTAGAGTCCATCCGTTTACCTTTACTGCGTCGCACAAAGACACGGGGGTTGGAACCAAAGATCTCAAATTTGGACTCATCAGACCAAAGCACAGATTTCCACTGGTCTAATGTCCATTACTTGTGTTCTTTAGCCAAAACAAGTCTCTTCTGCTTGTTGCCTGTCCTTAGTAGTGGTTTCCTAGCAGCTATTTTACCATGAAGGCCTGCTGCACACAGTCTCCTCTTAACAGTTGTTGCAGAGATGTGTCTGCTGCTAGAACTCTGTGTGGCATTGACCTGGTCTCTAATCTGAGCTGCTGTTAACCTGTGATTTCTGAGGCTGGTGACTCGGATGAACTTATCCTCCGCAGCAGAGGCGACTCTTGGTCTTCCTTTCCTGGGGCAGTTGGGGACACTTTCAAAGTTTTCCCAATTTTTCGGACTGACTGATCTTCATTTCTTAAAGTAATGATGGCCACTTGTTTTCTTTACTTAGCTGCTTTTTTCTTGCCATAATACAAATTCTAACAGTCTATTCAGTAGGACTATCAGCTGTGTATCCACCTGACTTCTGCCCAACACAACTCATGGTCCCAACCCCAATTATAAGGCAAGAAATCCCACTTATTAAACCTGACAGGGCATACCTGTGAAGTGAAAGCCATTTCAGGTGACTACCTCTTGAAGCTCATCAAGAGAATTTCAAGAGTGTGCAAAGCAGTAATCAAAGCAAAATGTGGCTACTTTGAAGAACCTAAAATATAAGACATATTTTCAGTTGTTTCACACTTTTTTAAGTATATAATTCCACATGTGTTAATTCATAGTTTTGATGCCTTCAGTGTGAATCTACAATTTTCATAGTCATGAAAATACAGAAAACTCTTTGAATGAGAAGGTGTCTCCAAACTTTTGGTCTGTACTGATATATATATATATATATATATATATATATATATATATATATCATATCTGCTTTAAAAGTACATGTTATCAAAATTATCTTTTTAAGGGGAGCAGGTTAGAAAGTTTTTGAAGGTTTATGATATTCATCCAGACAAATTCTACTGCTCTCACAGGTGTTCGTTCTGTAACTTTATCTCATATCAGATTTAGATACAAAGATCAAATTTCCAAACTCCCAGCAGTGAGACTACAAAAAAAGGCAATAAAATCCTTAAGTAAAAAATGATGAAGCTTCCCACTCGTAATGAGATGCTAGTAGAAGCAGCTCTTTAGATTTCTCAAGGGGCCTCTAGTTGCCAAAGACAGACATAATATTTTCTCATTATTAGCTCTTCAGCAGAAAAAAAGAAGCAGGGTATCATGTTCTTTCTGAACACACAGAAGAAGGGGCACTTTACCACTAGTAATTCAGGGCAGCATAATGAAGCAAAAGATGGCTGCGGAACATCAAGTGATATATAATTATATTTCCAAAGAGAAGGCTTGCATATACCCTTGGTGATCTTCATTCAAAATAACTTCTCTAGAGAAATCTGATTTAGAAAAGGTTTCAGTACAAAACAAACAAATCTTTTTCTACCTAAGATCTTTCGAAAGACATTATTCTCCAAGTCTCCAATTAAAATGTGACATCTAGATCAGACCAATGGACATTTTATTTGCATAAAGATAACATGTCATTGAGTTTTTATCTCTGTCACAGAGCACATCGCTGTGGAAATAGTACAAATGTGATACTGAGAAACAGAGAAGCATCTTTGGTCCTGAGAACTTGATCTGAAGGTGAAGCTCAATACCACAAGTACAAAAGCTTAATAGGATTTTGTTTCCTTCTTCTCCAAGTCTGTTCTAACTTTATTTGTACTTTTTATTCCGTGTGGATTACAATAAAAAAGGATATAGTGCATACCTGAAACAGCTTTACCATATATTATACAAATAGGGACAATGTCAAGATATCATGCAAACTATAAAACAAAATATTTTCTAATTTTTTTTTTATTATAAGTAATTTTGCAGACATATGTGCACATAAACTATGCCTCCAAAATATAAGCAGGAAGTAACATTGCTCAATCAGTTCCCAGCAGCTCCAGTGCCACCATTCCATTGGTCTATGCTGGTCCTGCAGCAATTGTGTGGCCTCAGCAGTCATTGGCCATACATGCAACTTTCACCACTGAGGTTGCTCAGCAGTCATATGAATGATGTACAGGATGTCAGCATTGTAACACCCTCTGGTGCCACAGGAACACTGGTAATGGAGTGGTGGGGGAATGAACAGCTGAGTATTAGCTATATCACATTTCATCACATTACATCACATTGACTAATCTTAGCCAAATATTTTTATGAATTCGGACAACCCTTTTCTGGATTTCCAATGCCCTCATACAACATTTTAAACATTATGAATGCATTTAATCTAACTCATCTTTCATGTGTAACTTCAAAATATGATTATAGTTTTTTGTTTTTTCCATAAAATAAGATGACTTATCGGAGGAGTAATTAAACAGGAGTAACAATGTCTATAGATGAGTGTCTATGGTTCGCCTCATAACTTAAATCATGCCTGAAGGTTCTTAGGGCATGCTGTCAAAATCCAACACAAATACCGTGGCAGAAACCACAAACCCACCTGCCATTTAGCTTCATTTATTGGAACTAAGCCCAGAGCGGAAAGACATTGGGGCTTCAAACTGCCGGGCCACAAACTGCGGTGCTGTCTCCCCTGTCTCTTGAAAACAATGAGGGCAGACACCGGGGGTTTGCTGGCGGTACTTTTAGTGTGGCGTCTACGCCAGAATTCTGCCTGCAAATTTTGCCATGTTCACGGTCCCTTAATGGGGTAAAACATTGACCTACAGGGTAGACACCTAGAGGTTGTCTTAGAAAGACATTTCTTGTCATTAATGCTTTATGTCCTTAATGCTTTATGGGTTTTAGGATACGCAATACAAAAAAAAATGATTACAGAAAAAAAATTGGATTTGGTTAATGCAAATGTGCCCATTAAACCATTTGAATTTAAACCATTTAAAGGTCACAAAATGCCTATTAAACACACACACACACACACAAATATATATACACACATATACAGCATATACATGTATATAGACATATCTTAATATAAATGCTGCAGCTCTATTAAAATACATCTAGATACAGTTTCTTACAAATGGTAATAAAAGCAAAGAATCTGTATTTTCAATATTTACTTTAATCTTTATAATTTTGAAATTTGCACCTGTCAATTAAAAAAAGGAATTTTGTAAACCTTTAAACATTTTTTTTTTTTTTTTAACTTGTCTAGAAGATATTTCCCTGAAGAGCCATTAATGGCTCCATCCAATGCAATATTAAAGTCTGCTTGGAACGTTAGCAAACTCTTTCTTTATTGAGACATATATTTTCTATTAGAGCAGTTTACTTTATAAGGATCAGCTTTTGAACAGGACTGTGAAAATGTTTCTCTGACGAGGGCTTCAGTGGACTTATTGCAGTACTGTGATGAATGGAAAAAGCCGAGTGCTTCATATACCTTCACATATCTCCTCTGCCCTATCATAAATATAATTATCATGCTCCTGTCATCAGTCACCCAACCCATAACATATTTATTCTACATTTCTACTAAATTAAATGGTTTTATTAAATGCAAAGTTATCACTGAAATTGGCGACACTGGAATTTTCTTTAATTCCACATGATTATAATGATAATTTGCTTTTAGCCATTACCATGGCAATAGTAAATTAATAAATTATAGCATATTGTGAAACCTGACAACATAAATTGTATGAATTGCAATTAAACTAGGTCAATGTCTGCTTAAGTCTGCTATTGGAACTACATAATATTTCTATGTCTGAAGATTAGCTGGATTCTATTATTTCAGTGGAAAGATACAAGCTTTAAATTGGTTGCCATGGTGAATGCCAATTTTATTATTCCTGTTTAAATAGCTATGTAGAATACAAGACAAGATTTCTGTTACTGATCAATGTTTAACTTATTGATTGAGCTTTTTCTACTTGACTTACCTATTAATTTTAAGTTTTCCAGTTAAGAAACATTTTACATTTACTGTCAAGTCTGGTTTTCAACTTGTTCTTCTCACCACAGTCAATTGTAATTTTTTTTACTTTAATTTTTTTATCTCCAGTCTTCCCAGTCTTATTCACATAGTGATAAAAAGACCTGTTTTTCATGACAAATTGTATTTTTAGTGGCACTCTTTCATTTACCATATCATACAATAAAAAATGGGGAACAATTATTTCTGAGGTGAAATTCTGTTTTGTTGTTGTTTTGTTTTTATGGAGTTCACTGTATAATTTACATAGTTTTTCTTATCTTTTGGTTGCCATATTCTAAAATCCATAACCTATATATTTTCCTCTACAGAGCTGGAAAGATTGTTTCTTTGCTATAGTTTTCTTTGATAATATGTTCAGACACATATCTCTTTGATCATTTTGTTATATATACATAACATCTTAAGCCGCTCGAGAGTTCATGCCAGACATTCAAGCAAAATAACAGCACAACATGTCAATGTTTCAATAACTTGTCATGTGGCCTTGAGCATCAATTACACCTTGACAACAATGCTGTTCGCAAGTCAACTTATTGTCTGCTGAGGCACGGCATTCCACTTTTCTTAAACGGCGGCCCTCAGCTCATTAAGGTTCTGGGGTACAGAGTTACGAGCCTCAACAGGGCGACTCAGCAGATCCCATAGGTTTTCAATGGGATTAAAGTCTGGAGAAAGTACAGTCCACTCCATTTGAGGTACCCCAGTCACTAGCAGTCATTCCCTAATGATGTGACCTTGATGAGCTGGTGTATTGTCATCCATAACAATGAAATTAGGCCTGTATTGTTCATGCAGAGGCACAGTGACTGGATTAATGATGTTATTCAAGTAGTATGGGCTTGTCACTGTACCATTCACAAATTGTAGGGCAGTCCTGTATTGACTAGAGACACCTGCCCACACTGTAACACCACCACCAAAGGCTCATCTGGTGACAACAGTGGCTGATGTATAGTGCTCTCCTTGATGTCTCCAACATTGTTGGTGGCCATTTTTTCTGCTCAGTGTGAATCAACCTTCATCAGTAAACAGCACTGATGTCTACTTGTCCCTTGTCCAATGAAGATGCTCTTATGCTCATGCAAGACAATGATTCCTGTGCCTGGTGGTGTGATCAGGTACCCTTGCAGGTTGTCTAGCACATAGACCATGCAATACACATACACACAGTTTTACTGCAGGTTTCCATAACATAACAACCCAGCCATTTTTCTTCACTGCTGTAGGTCAGCTTTAAAGGGGCAGGCCAGATGAAGCTGGGTGAGAACAAGAAAGACTTGGGAAATAGGTTTTTGCTCTGAGAAGCTCAGGTAAATAGCTCCTACTTCTTACACATGGTCACATGCACACAGTTTTACTCCAGGTTTCCATAACAACCCAGCCATATTTCTTCACTACTGTATTTCAGCTTTAGACTAGGGCTACACGATGACAATAAAGTCACACGACACATAGGGCACAATTATACTGGTACATGTGTCACGCGACATTGATGTTGCACCAATGTTGTGTGACAATTTTTATAATGAAAGTCTATGGCAGGGATGGCGAACCTATGGTATGGATGCCAGAGGCAGCACTCAGAGCCCTCTCTGTGGGCACCCGCTGCCTGGAAAAAGTCTATGGTGTACCAATATGCTTTAGACTTTTCCTGCCATTAATCAGCGCAGGGCGCAAAGGTAATATATCAGAATGATAAAGTACATGGAAGATATATTTT
>ONZH01009212.1:0-46746 GCA_900303285.1 Rhinella marina | reverse complement strand
TATATCGCACCAATATATCATGTCCCCAGGTTATATAACACCAATATATCATGTCCACATGGTTATATAGCACCAATATATCATGTCCCCAGGGTTATATAATCACCAATATATCATGTCACAGGTTATATAATCACCAATATATCATGTCCCACGGTTATATCGCACCAATAATCATGTCCACAGGGTTATATCGCCACCAATATATCATGTCCCCACTGTTATATCGCACCATATATCATGTCCCCAGGGTTATATCGCACCAATATATCATGTCCCCAGGGTTATATCGCACCAATATATCATGTATCCCCACGGTTATATATGCACCAATATATCATGTCCCCAGGGTTATATCGCACCAATATATCATGTCCCCACGGTTATATGCACCGATATATCATGTCCACAGGGTTATATATCACCAATATAATCATGTCCCATGGTTAGATATCACCTATGTATCATGTCCCCAGGGTTATATATTGCCAATATATTCAAAACATAGCCACTTTCATAGTTATATATTTCCTTAGAATATCAAATATCAAATAAATAAACTCCTTTAGCATTCAAGAAATCATTGGTGGGTATAGTGGAATTTTTTTTTTATAATTAGAAACTCTCTCTCTCTAAATAAATATATATATATATATATATATATATATATATATATATATATATATTTATTACATATATATATATTTGTTTAATATAATATATCATTATATATAATAATTATAATAATTACTTTGGCTTGAAGTATATCATTGGTGGTATCATTGGAAATGTATATAACTATAGCTATATAATTATCTTTTTATTTTAATATATCTAATTTATAATTTTTCAAGTAGAAATCGTTGGTGTATATAGTGGAGCAGTTTTTTTTTTTATACTTACCAGTGGAAGATGCGGCTCTCTCTGGATGCTGGCTTCTCCCTCGTGTCCTCCGCGATGTATGCGCTTGGATAATTTCTCCCTGCGCTCGCAAACAGAGCTGTATGTGAGCGCAGGGAGAAATTAGCTACTGCGCATGCGCGGCGATACGAGGGCCGGCGGCTTGCGCGCTCCCGAGCTCCCAATGCAAATGAGCCGCCGGCCAGGGGAAAAATAAACCTCGACTGCGCATGCACGGCCCGCTGCCTTATCTGAGCGGTGGTGGCCGTAACCAAGGCATCTAAGAGGTAAACAAGGGGTCAGTGGGGGAGGATTTTATGACACAACGACCTATTACTGATAATGAAGACTATTTAGGAAGATTAATAAAATCAACAAAGGAGCAGAATAAAAGGCATTTAATGAAATGAGAATACCCCTTTAAAAAAGTTCACTCTGTTTGTAATGACTCTATATAATATATGTGTTTCACTTTTTGAATTGAATTACTGAAAAAATGATGATATTCTAATTTATTGAGATGCATATATATATATATATATATATATATATATATATATATATATACAGTACAGCCCAAAAGTTTGGACACACCTCATTCAAAGAGTTTTCTGTATTTTCATCAGATTTTCAAAACTATGAATTAACACATGTGGAATTATATATACTTAACAAAAAAGTGTGAAACAACTGAAAATATGTCTTATATTTTAGGTTCTTCAAAGTAGTCACCTTTTGCTTTGATTACTGCTTTGCACACTTTTGGCATTCTCTTGATGAGCCTCAAGAGGTAGTCACCTGAAATGGTTTTCACTTCACAGGTGTGCCCTGTCAGATTTAATAAGTGGGATTTCTTGCCTTATAATTGGGGTTGGGACCATGAGTTGTGTTGGGCAGAAGTCAGGTGGGTATACAGCTGATAGTCCTACTGAATAGACTGTTAGAATTTGTACTATGGCAAGAAAAAAGCAGCTAAGTAAAAAAAAATGAGTGGCCATCATTACTTTAAGAAATGAAGGTCAGTCAGTCCGAAAAATTGGGAAAACTTTGAAAGTGTCCCCAAGTGCAGTCGCAAAAACCATCTAGCGCTACAAAGAAACTGGATCACATGAGGACCGCCCCAGGAAAGGAAGACCAAGAGTCACCTCTGCTGCGGAGGATAAGTTCATCCGAGTCTCCAGCCTCAGAAATCGCAGATTAACAGCAGCTCAGATTAGAGACCAGGTCAATGCCACACAGAGTTCTAGCAGCAGACACATCTCTACAACAACTGTTAAGAGGAGACTGTGTGCAGCAGGCCTTCATGGTAAAATAGCTGCTAGGAAACCACTGCTAAGGACAGGAAACAAGCAGAAGAGACTTGTTTGGGCTAAAGAACACAAGGAATGGAGATTAGACCAGTGGAAATCTGTGTTTTGGTCTGATGAGTCCAAATTTGAGATCTTTGGTTCCAACCACCGTGTCTTTGTGCGACACAGAAAAGGTGAACGGATGGACTCTACATGCCTGGTTCTCACTGTGAACCATGGAGGAGGAGGTGTGGGGGTTCTTTGCTGGTGACACTGTTGGGGATTTATTCAAAATTGAAGGCATACTGAACCAGCATGGCTACCACAGAATCTTGCAGCGGCATGCTATTCCATCCGGTTTGCGTTTAGTTGGACCATCATTTATTTATCAACAGGACAATGACCCCAAACACACCTCCAGGCTGTGTAAGGGCTATTTGACCAAGAAGGAGAGTGATGGGGTGCTTCGCCAGATGACCTGGCCTCCACAGTCACCAGACCTGAACCCAATTGAGATGGTTTGGGGTGAGCTGGACTGCAGAGTGAAGGCAAAAGGGCTAACAAGTGCTAAGCATCTCTGGGAACTCCTTCAAGACTGTTGAATACCATTTCAGGTGACTACCTCTTAAAGCTCATCAAGAGAATGCCAAGAGTGTGCAAAGCAGTAATCAAAGCAAAAGGTGGCTACTTTGAAGAACCTAAAATATAAGACATATTTTCAGTTGTTTCACACTTTTTTGTTAAGTATATAATTCCACATGTCTTAATTCATAGTTTTGATGTCTTCAGTGTGAATCTACAATTTTCATAGTCATGAAAATACAGAAAACTCTTTGAATGAGAAGGTGTGTCCAAACTTTTGGTCTGTACTGTATGTGTGTGTGTAATTAGAGATGAGCATAGTTGTGAAAAATTTGATTCAGCAGCTTCGTCGAAGTTTGCCATGAAATTTGATGTGTTCCGAATTAGTCACACATCACTATAAATATGGTATACACAGCTGCAGAGAAAGTGCAGGGAGGCTACAGGGAGAGTGCATTGCCGTGTACATCAGTGTGAACTCCACCAAGACTCATACCTAATCCCTTCTGCTAGCTGTAGATTTACTGTGTGTCAGTATTACAGGTCAATGTTAAGCGTCATTAACATGTCAGTGTTTTGGTCAGTGATTTTCATCAGAGATAAGGTATAAGGAAAGATCTGCATCTGTTCTGGGTTTAGCGCCACACCTGGTTTTGGCTCAAAATCACAGATGGAAATCACTGACTAAAACCATGATGTTTGAACGAGACATTACCATCATGTCTAATTTATCGCCGTGGACTTAACTGCGCAGTGCACCAAGAAAGTGAAAGAGGAGAATTTGCGATTCTGACCTTTTCCTATGAACCCGACACTCTCCCCTCATCCGAGCAGGGGGTGCCTGGTCTTCTCCCATAGACTTACATTGTGCTCGGGTGCTCTGTAGAGCACTCGAGCATCACCAAGTGTTCTATCAGAGCACCCGAGCACACAAGCACTTTGGTTCTCGATCAACACTAGTACATATCAGTAAGCCAAGAACCCCTATTGTAGGAATAGCAGTAGAGGCAGCAGGCAGGTAGCCACGCTACTGGTGAGGCAGGAAAGCATGCCCTTATCAAACTAGTCAGTTGTGGCCACATATCAAGTTTGCATGCCCAGTAGTCCAGGGGACCTTGGATCATGGGTGACAGGATGCAGTCCCAACTGTTGGTTGAGGTTCTACTGCATGCCCCACTGCTGCTCATCAGGGACTCCAGTTGCTGCTTATGGAGCTGGTGCTGCTCCTATCCCCCCCACACACACACACACCAGTCATGGCAGTGGAGCATGAGCGGAAAGGGTTACCCCGGTCAGACCTTCCTGAGGAAAGGCGATGGCACTCGTAGGCAGCCACCAACCTACTACCCCACATATCTCTATAGTAGTCCATTTTTGCATCCCTCTCAGAAGGACTAAAATATGCACCCATTTTTGACTGGTAGCGAGGGCCAAACAATGTGTATAGCCAGTAGTCATCCCTCTGCCGAATCCTTATAATGCGTCTGTCACTACACAAACAGGAAAGCATGCATCTGGCCATTTGCGCAAGGGACTCGGAGGAACTCCTTGCCTTGCATACTGCCATGGTCTGTTGGGGTCATCTGCATTGTGTTGTTGCCCTCCAACTCCTCATAATCCTCCTGCTCCTCTCCTGCCATTTGGACAGATAAAACACTTAGTTGTGCACACAATCCCTGAGCATTTATGTCCTCATCCTCCTCCTCCATTGCCAGTTTATCCTCCTTAGGGCTTAGGTGGCCATGAGATGTAGATGCCACATCTTCTGTCCCTTTGCAAATCATATTTCTCAGGATCTCCTCCAGGATGTGAAGGAATGGAATGAGATCATTCATCCCGTTGTTCCTCAAAGGGCCTGAGCAAATGGTACTTGTCACGCATGAGCTGTCACTAGCTAAGATAGAAATTACACCGGGGAGTAAACCTGTCTATCTGCTGCATTACAAAATCATTGAGCACCTTCCTCTGTTCAGATAGGTTGTCTAACATATGGAGTGTGGAGTTCTAATGAGTGGAAACATCGCATATCAGGCGATGTTTGGGAAAAGCGTATTGCCTTTGCAGCTAAAAAAGGGCGTGTTTTGAACAGTAAGAGTGGCTGAAGTTCATGCAGTTTCCTGGACATTTTTAACAGCTCTTGCAGTTCTGTGGAAGCCTTGAGGAACTTGGTGAAAATGAGATTGAAGGCACGTTCCATGCAGAATGCATGGGTCAGCCTTCCCTGATGCAGTGCTGATAAAATGTTCTTCCCGTTATCTGTAACCATGGTTCCTTTCTCCAGTTGGCAAGGAGACAGCCAGTGTTTCTTTTTTGAAGATGCCAAGCAGTTCCTCTCTGGTTTGGCTCCAGTCGCCAAGACTGACTAGGTGCAGAACTATGTGACGTAATGCCTAGCTTTGCATAGGTTATATATTATATGATGGAGGACCACTGTGAACTGTGCCAAGAGGGGAGGGTGGGGACAAAGTGGAGGATGAGGAGGCAGAGAGGGACATTGTCACAGAAATCCCCTAAATACAATGCAGAGGCGGCATTGCCATCACCTGGCCAAGTTGCTAAAGTGTCTGGTCCGGAGCCACATTTATCCAATGGGTTGTGAAAGACATATATTGTCCTCAACCATAGTTAAAACTCCATATGTCAGTGCTAGCGAGAACTCTACCAGACACCAAGAGGCCCAAGGACTGGCCCACCTTCTGTCCAACATACGTGGGCAGGGCTGGTACAGCTTTTTTGGAAAAGTAATGTCAGCTTAGGACTTTTCAACCTTGGGTGGGCACTAGAGATGAGCGAATCTATTCGCCGCTTCGTAGATTCGTATCGAATTTTACAAATTTTCCACTCCGAAGCGAATTCAGATTTTTTTAGATTCGCTCCGTTAGATTCGAAAATGTTCTTGAGGCTTTGTACGCATTTGCTACGTACTTGTCCGATAAATTGTACGCTAATGCTACATATAAGTTACTTTATACGCTGATGCGTACGAATTCAGTTAATTAGCGAACTTTTACTGCAAGTTCGTTATTTGTGCAACAAAAATCCCGGGAAGAAAGCAGTCACCTGATCTAGTGGGAAGGGCTTGCTCTGATTGGCACACAGGCTCGGTAAGCCTATGACATCAGTTGTGCTGCGACTGCTGAGATGAACAGAATCACTGTCTGTGAAGTCCTGAGAGACAGAGAACCCTTTTGTTAAAATTGGGGTGTAATTGTTCTAGGAATCCATAATACTCATATCAGGGATACTGCAGGGCCAGTGCAGGGCAAGTTCAGGGCTAGTAATTAATCAGGCAGGGAAAGAGACAGGGAGAGAGATAGCGAGAGAGAAAGGGAGAGAGACAGGGAGAAAGACAAAGACCAGCTGCAGGGCCACAGTCAAGTGAAAATGTATGGCATGGAAAAGCAAAAGGCTTCCAGTCAGACCTCGAACTCCAAAAAAAAAGGAGAAGGTGGCACAGGGCAGCAGTGCCAAAGGTTCTGTAGCCTGAGCTTCTACTTGTAGAATTCATAATAGTTGGCCACTGTTCCACCAGGCTCAAATATGTTGTTACTCACCCTGCTGCCGCTCTGTGCACTTAAAGAGGACCTTTCACCACTCCTGACATGCCTGTTTTAATAGCTTAATGCATTCCCCATGTAATAACAATTCTGGAGCATCTATTCTTATGTCTGTATGTTGTGCCATTCCTTTTTTATTTGCACTAGAAGTTATGAATGAATTGCTATTTGTCTTCAGTAAGGGTACAGAGGGGTGGTAACAAGTTGAGTCTGAACATGGCAGCACCGATTAGCTAGAGTCAGTCTGTGCAGGTACACCCTCCCAACTTCTAGTGCAAATAATAAAGGAATGGCACAACATACAGACATAAGAATAGATGTTGCAGAATTGTTATTGCATGGGGAATTAAAAACAGGCATGTCAGGAGGTCCTCTTTAAACTTCAAATTGGACCATTTCCACTGGATCTGGCCCGGGGTCCGCACAGTGTTGAGACGATGACGCAAGCCTCGGATCTCCTTTTTATGCTGGTTTGGGTGGCTGTGTGTGCCATAGTAATCCTGCCGGTCCATCAGCCAGATCATGTATTTAAGCTCTCCAGAGCTAAATGCTCAGGATCGCCTGGATGTCATTTTGCAAAATTCGCTCTGCCTCTGAGTAGTGCACATCTCTGCCTAGCTTAGTGCGTGCCTGCGTATTACGCAATCGCTAGACAATAGTACGCTGAGGATTCGTACGCAATTTGTACGCTCATGCGTATGTGTTCACATAAGTTGCGTACCTTTAATAACTGTATGTTCGTTATTAGTGAGCGAATGTTCGCAAAACACCATATAATTACGTATGATTTGTACGCAGCTTTGCCCGAATAGATTAGTATGAAGTACGATTCTTTTGAAAAATTCAACGAACATTCGTCGAAGTGAATTTTGGATGATTCGCTCATCTCTAGTGGACACAAACCATCAGTTCTCTGAAATGGGCAGAGTCAACTACATGAAAAGGAAGGGACTGTAGTAACAACAAACTGGCCAGTGCACACTCAGCTTCTGCACTGTTGGGTGAGTGCACGCATACTGTTGTCTTTTTGCAATTGCCTCTGATCAATTTCTGACAAAACAAGTGATGAGAAGAGGGAGCAGGATGAACATCAGGAGCAATAAACGACATTGAAGTCAATGGGAAAGAATGACAGATTCCATCTGCTGCTGTTGAAGGGCCCTGACTGCTGGAGAGGGGGTCAGTCTCGGTGGGAAATGCAGCAGTTGCTGCATCAAGCTGTAAGAGTAAATGAGTAGCTTGGTTTTCCCACGCCTATTTATGGTGACGCTCCATATGTTGACACAGGGTCGTCATGTCAACCTTAGCACCCTGGCCATGCATCACCTTCTGCCCATACATCCTGCATACCGCCACACTTAGGTCCCCAGTGACTTTGTGAAAAATTCCCACACTGCTGAGTATCACACTTTTCCTCCATTATGCCTGCTTTCTGCTGCTTTTATAAACCCTTGTACTGCTAGTGTGTTCCTCACAGGTAGTCCTCACCTGACTAGCAGATGGTGTACCCCTCCAACATTTGGCTCCAGATCTCCCACTGATTCCACCCTACTGTCTCACGGGCATTCTGCTACTTTCACCCCCTGATGATGCCCCCTCTTCACCGGCACCCACGTGCAATCATCTACATATGTGTTCCCGTAACCTATGTGACCCTCACCTGTCTCTTGTGCACATCCCAGACCTCTCGCTAACATGTTCTCCAACTAGAGTGTCATCAGTGGTTGTTCGCCTAAAGGAGTTCGCAGTGGACCTCTCCTCCAAGTCTGGGCAAGCCTGTAACTGCTAACCAGTAGTTTTGCCATTGTGCGGTCCTTTGGAGGGCCCAGGCAACTGTATTGCTAACAGAGTGGATCAACTATATGGCTAGGGCTACACGACGACAGTTGTCGCGCGACTTCTTGTCGCTCAAAAGTCGAGCGACAATTTTTATAATGGAAGTCTATGGTGTCGCACTGCGACATGCGGCATGCTGTGACTGCGACGCGACAATCCGAAAAAAAATCCATAGAAGATGGATTTTTCTGCGACTGTCGCGTCGCAGTCGCAGCATGTCGCATGTCGCTGTGCGACACCATAGACTTCCATTATAAAAATTGTGCACTGTGTCGCGCGACTTATTGTCGTGCGACACATGTCGCTGTGTAGCCCTAGCCTAAATGTCGGTGCATTTTGACAGTGATGCACACCGCAATATGTTACACCTGCCTTTAATACTGAGGCACAATAACTGCATCACTAACAAAATGGATTAGATCCACAAAAATAAGGCAGCACTCCAAAAAACGGTAAATGGGTAAAGACCCTTTTATTACCCCTGGCAATGTTTCAGCCCAGCTCAATGAGGCCTTCTTCAAGCCATGGATTAACTATAAATGTTTGTGCACTTGACAGTGATGCACACGGCAGTATATTACACGTCTTGAATATTGAGACACAGTAACTGTATCGCTAACACTTTTGTGTCATCAGCAAACAAGCAAACCTTCCCTACCAAGCCGTCCCTTATGTCACTTACAAACATGTTAAACAGAACAGGACCCAGAACAGATCCTTGTGGCACCCCACTTGTAACCAGCCTCTCACCAGTCCCACGGTGGTTGGAACCAAAGATCTCAAATTTGGACTCATCAGACCAAAGCACAGATTTCCACTTGTCTAATGTCCATTCCTTATGTTCTTTAGCCCAAACAAGTCTCTTCTGCTTGTTGCCTGTCCTTAGCAGTGGTTTCCTAGCAGCTATTTTACCATGAAGGCCTGCTGCACACAGTCTCCTCTTAACAGTTGTTGTAGAGATGTGTCTGCTGCTAGAACTCTGTGTGGCATTGACCTGGTCTCTAATCTGAGCTGCTGTTAATCTGCGATATCTGAGGCTGGAGACTCGGATGAACTTATCCTCCGCAGCAGAGGTGACTCTTGGTCTTCCTTTCCTAGGAGGGTCCTCATGTGAGCCAGTTTTTTTGTAGTGCTTGATAGTTTTTGCGACTGTACTTGGGGACACTTTCAAAGTTTTCCCAATTTTTCGGACTGACTGACCTTAATTTCTTAAAGTAATGATGGCCACTCGTTTTTCTTTACTTAGCTGCTTTTTTCTTGCCATAATACAAATTATAACAGTCTATTCAGTAGGACTATCAGCTGTGTATCCACCTGACTTCTGCCCAACACAACTCATGGTCCCAACCCCATTTATAAGGCAAGAAATCCCACTTATTAAACCTGACAGGGCACACCTGTGAAGTGAAAACTGTTTGAGGTGACTACCTCTTGAAGCTCATCAAGAGAATGCCAAGAGTGTGCAAAGCAGTAATCAAAGCAAAAAGTGGCTACTTTGAAGAACCTAGAATATAAAACATATTTTCAGTTGTTTCACACTTTTTTGTTAAGTATATAATTCCACATCTGTTAATTCATAGTTTTGATGCCTTCAGTGTGAATCTACAATTTTCATAGTCATGAAAATACAGAAAACTCTTTGAATGAGAAGGTGTGTCCAAACTTTTGGTCTGTACTGTATATATATATAATTCTCTGAAGTAATGAGACATGTCTAAAATTGTCTCTTGCTCGCTCATTTAAATTATATATTTACTTTAGACCGACATTTTAATTTTCACATACAATGTATTCACATTGCATTACTTATTTTGCACTGATTCAGGTTAAATCCAAAGCTACTTCTGAATTTAACATTTCCCACTGCTCCGGTATATGTGTGAAGCTGTGTCTGGTGATTTGATTTCTGGTCCTTATGCCAGACACTGTTAAGTAATCTGTCACAGGAAAAAGGCAGCCATTATATTGCATCATTTCCAAATCATTCCCTGCTGGTTCACTATCTGTGTGGGTCAGAGGTGGAGATTTAATTTTTAGTCCTTATAGGGTCTGTAACCTGTAGGAAAAAGGTTAGTATTACTTTTCTATTGTATACAGCTAAGCTGTTAGGGATGTGCTCATTGACCTGCTTAATTTATATAAAAATTGAAGCAAATTACATTGCACAAATTGCAATTCTTCTCAGTTGAAATTTCCAAGTATTCCTATCCGGTTCAGTGTTTGTGTACATCAGTGTTTGCTGATTTGTTTTCAGGCATTTACACCAGACACTGTAAAGTAATCTGATAAGGGAAAAGTAAATGTCCTGACTGTTTCCAGTGGCAAGCAGCAGAACAAAAAATGCATCTGTGGACTAAAATACTGTAACTTGGGATCAGTAAACAATAGGCAATGCAATGTATTTACAACCTAACCTAAATTTGTATTTACATAATATCAATGTATAAACTGTACAATGGTTTTAAAATGTTACTATACTCTGTAAGTATATGATATTTTTAATCCTTTAATCCCCTGATCTAACTCCTATCCATATATAGCCCATTCATCATCATTTCTCAGAAACTGATCCTCCACCAAACTCTCCACTGCACCCATGCACCCAGAAGCACTACAGATAGTGGCTGATGACTGGCTCATGCAGACTTATATCTTGTCCCCTATTTGGCTTTTGGCTCTTGGAATGCTGAAAGTCAAAAACAAAAGTGTAAAAAATAAAATTCTCCTGGTTCTAAAGGGGTTGAAAGCTATGAACACCATTTACATAGAAATGTTGATTACCTTGAGTAAAATGTTTCAATTTGAAATCTTAATTTCTTCATTAATTTGAAAAACCCTGATATCAGTTTTCAACCTACTCCTAGTTTCAAACTTTTCCAATGTGGACTTGTTGCTTTCAGTAATAGATTCAGGGTGTGTGGTCTTTGTGTCCAGGATGCTATTGCTTTTACTAGCATTCATGTGTCAGCACAGTTTCATTCCTGGATAGATTTCCCCTTCTACAGCTCATATAGGATCTTCCCTTACTGAAAGTCACTGATGCTGAGGGGAGTGTAATTCCCTTCTTTTCCTCCTTGCAAAGTTTTCTGCGGGTGCTCTGCTTTCTCTCAACACTTCTACATAGAATATTTGCTTGTCCCCTGTAAATATCCTTGTGTGTGATTTCTTTTCAAACTATAACCTGTGTGAGTTGTCTCCTTTTGATAATTATCCCCCTCTCCACGCTCTTTTCTGCTGTGTACAACATCCTACTCCTCCCTAACTACGGGAAGGGAGAGGAAAAGTAGAAAGTGCAATCAGACCCAGGAGCACTGCTCTGTCAGATTTGTGTAGCAGATTTAGCAGCACCACAACCTACAGTGGGTGAAGGACTTAAACTCTGTGGATGCAAAACTGTACACATTCTGAATTTTGAAAGTTCCTTAATTTTATTTTTACTGTAAGCTGCAAATACAAGCAATCCAAAGCAAAGGTCACTATAGCCCTTTAAGGAAGATGTTACTAGGTTTCACAGTACAAACTGCATATATTATTAAACAGTTCTTAGACTTTATGAAACTAGTTTACATGGTTTGGAAATGAAAAATTACTGAATATTCCTTTGTAAAAGTTGGCTGATATGAAGATGGCTATTTAATTAGTCCAGCAGAGACTAAAGAATCTCATGAGATTCAGTGTATTCATGAGCTAAACTCAATCTAGTCTGATTGACAACTTGCATGTTCTACTGAGCTGTATGAGATTTCTGCAAAACCAGGGTAGGAGACACACTGAATGGAAGTTCTCAAATAGGCTAGACAAGTGGAAATTGTGTTTAGCTCATGAATACACTGACTCATGATCTCTCTCATTCTCTAGCTGGACTCCAGTAGGGTAGTAGGAGTCCAGATAGACTCCAGCAGGGTAGGGATCTCCAACTAGTCAGTATCAAGGTAAGAGGTGCACTGAATGGAATGCCTCAACTAGGCTAAAAGTCCCTTTACACTAGCCAAAGAGGCTATTTAAACAGCATAATCTGGCAAATGACGATTTAGGTGCCTACACAAGCGATCCAATTACATTATACTCATTCATTGGGTGATTGGTGGCACAATACTGATTAGCGATTATTTGGCACATTCTAGGCCAGCGTTAAGGGTCCTTTAGTGGATGGAGATTTCGTTTGGCTCCTGAATACACTGACTCACAAGTTCTGATTCTCTAGCTGGACTCCTTAAATGTAATATCAGGCAATATTTTTTATATTATACGGTCACTTTGGCATGGATTTTCAAAGTAAGTAAAGAAAGTCTAAGAGTTCTGTTTACAAAGAATCTGTCATGCTGAAGCTGGAGGCAACATTATATAGAACAGGAAGAGCAGAGTGGATTCATATAAAGATTTGTGGGAATAGATTCAGTATAATCTGCTCATTCTGGGCTTTGAAGTCAAGGAGGTGATCCTATCAGTGACTGATAGTCTTCCTTATATGACTGTGTATACAGAGATTGCTACCAATCACTGATAGGACCACCTCCTTGACTTCAAAGCCCAGAATTTAGATGAATAATTTACAAGCTTTACTGAATCTTTTCCCATAAACTATATATAAATTTCCTCACCTCCCCTGCTCTATAATATACTGCTCGCAGATTACACTGCATTTTCCTGGTGACAGGTTCCCTTTAATAATGTATGTAGTTTGTACTGTGACATCTGGTGACAGTTCTCTTCAATGTATGGGATATTACTATACTCTGTAATGATAGTAACTCGTGAAATATTTTGCAGTCAAAAGCATTTTAACATAAAAAATAATGTGGATAAATGTATGACATTGTAATTACATTATTAAGACAACACCAACATACAAATGCATAGAACATTTTGCAGCTATGAATTAATTTATGTTTATTGTTACAGGTATGGGAAAATCGTATCGACTAAGGCAATCTTGGACAAAAACACAAATCAATGCAAAGGTATGTGAAAATATTTCTTTGAAAACACTGGGTTCTTACTACTTGAACGAACAACAATCTGTTCTGGATTAAGCTGTGCTGATTATAGAAATTTAAAACTGTTCAGCATGCTATATTTCAAGAGTTTAGCATGCTATTTCTTGGCGTGTGACCAGTGTGGTTTGCATAGAAAGCTTTATGGTTTCGTGCATGTCAGAATTTTGTATTTTTTCTTGTGCTTTTGCTGTAGGCTAGGTTTTGGATACAAGTGCTAAATCTGGATTGTTTGCAGAGCTATTAGGAGGCTCTACTGTATGAATTATTCTTATTTCAAATTGAGGATTTTTTCTGTGGGGATGGGGTGTTGCATTTTCTATTTGCCTATATTGCTTCCATTCTTTATCACAAGAGGAATGTCTTACCGGCATTACTGTGAACATTTTAGAGCTTAAACTCTACTCTAAGAATATTACTTGTGCCAGGTATGTGCCACAAGTGCAGGGATAAAGCTGATATACTGATTTGTACTGTATGTATATATATATATATATATATATATATATATATATATATATATATACGTAATTCCACAGCACTACCAAAAAATGTGAGTGTTCTTTATTTCACCAGCGCAACGTTTCAGTCTTCTTACTGGGACTTTTCTCAAGCAGTCAATACAGTTTCTCAAGCAGTTATACATTTTCTAATTTGCTGTGCTGCTTTCAATATATATATATATATATATATATATATATATATATATATATATATATATATATTGTGGTGATGTGTGTAGTAATGTAGTAATGTGAGGTGTGGGATGTGTATATTGCCTGGTTTGCCAGGTGAGAACTGAAATCCAGAAGTGGTGTAGCTTCAGCAAGCATAGTTGCTGGAGCTGGTTTTTGTTTAATGTTGCATGGGCTGGATTTCTTGGACTGGGAGACAGGTTGGAAGTGGGAGTCTTCCAGTCCACACACCCTAATCCGTTACAGGTTTTTCCTGGCCCCAGGTGAGGCCAGCTGGATTAATCAGACATGGATAAGTTAACCTGCACTGTGTGTGTTTAAAGAGAGAGAGAGGGCCCCAGGGAACAGACCTGGAGAGGGCCCGTGTGGTCCCAGCCAGCAGGGCTGGGGGGCCACAAGGCTGAGGAAGCCTGGAAGAGAGAAAGGCTGAGGAGGCCTGAGAGGTTGGAGCCTGCGGAGGTTCTGTGTGTGGTCTTAGCCACGAGGGCTGAGCGGCCACAAGGCTCAGTGTAGCCTGGAAGTTTGGGGGGCCCAGTAACCCTAGGAGAAGAGGGTCACACGGTCAGAGTCAGGAGGACTGTTGGACCATCTCCCCCGAAAGGTACGGTTGGAGGCACAGCCAGGAGGCTGCTGGACTGAACGCCTGAGGAAGCCGCACTTAAAAGCTGTGTGTGAACAGCGTTCATATTTAGGTGAGTTAGCTGAACTATGTGTAGTCAGAGCCTAGCCGGGCAGGTGTTATTTTGACGGTTTTGTTTCATGCTGGTGTAAAAAGTGTGAAAATAAAGTTGTGTGGACTGTATATATATATATATATATATATATATATATATATATGTATTAGAGATGAG
This sequence comes from Rhinella marina, assembly GCA_900303285.1. Classification (NCBI taxonomy): domain Eukaryota; kingdom Metazoa; phylum Chordata; class Amphibia; order Anura; family Bufonidae; genus Rhinella; species Rhinella marina. The sequence goes on along the minus strand of ONZH01009212.1, from coordinate 32,042 downwards.
CGAATCTATTCGTCGATTCACTGATTCGTATCGAATCTTGTTGGAAATTTTCAGCTGCAAAGTGAATCCCAATATTTGGAGATTCGCTCCGTTAAGATTCTAAAATGTTCCTAAGGCTTTCTACGCATTCGCTATGTACTTGTCCGATAAATTGTACGCTAATGCTACGTATAAGTTACTCTATACGCTGTTGCGTACGAATTCAATTACTTAGCAAACTCATACTGTTAATTTGTTATTTGTGTGCAAAAGCCCGAAAAGAAAGTGGTCACCTGACCTAGTGGGCAGGGCTTGCTCTGATTGGCTCAGGCTCGGTAAGCCAGTGACGCATCACTTCTGCTGCGACTGCTGAGACGAGCAGAAGCAATGTGTGTGAAGTTCTGAGACACTGAGACCTGTGTTGTTGAAATTGGGGTGTAGTTGTTCAGGGAATCCATATTACACATCAGGGATACTGCAGGGCAAGTGCAGGGCCAGTGCAGGGCCAGTACAGGGCTAGTAATTAATCAGGCAGGAAGAGAGAGACAGGGAGAGAGATAAGGAGAGAGACAGGGACAAAGACAAAGAGCAGCTGCACGGCCAAAGAGTGTAGTGAAAAATGTCTGGAATGGATAAGCAAATGGGGTCCAGTACCAGCCAGACCTCGAGCTCTAAAGAAAAGGAGAAGGTGGCACAGGGCAGCACTGTCAAAGGACTTGTAGCCGGAGCTTCTACTGGTAGTATTCGCAATACTTGGCCGGTGTTCCACCGGGCTAACCCACCAAGGCGCAAAATTGTAGTGGAGGAGAAAGTGGATGAGATAGTGGAGTGGATGGCACGCTCATCTCAGTCTCAGCCGGATTATCTGCTGTCATCTGCTGATAAAGTATCCATATGTAGCCAGGGGTCAGACACAGAGCGTTCCTCCTGCTCCACCATTCCTCTCCAGCAAAGCCCGTCATTTTCGTACGCAATTTGTACGCTCATGCGTACGTGTTCAAAGACGTTGCGAACCTTTTAAAACTGGATGTTCATTATTAGTGCGCGAATGTTCATAAAACGGCACATAATAACATGTGATTTGTACGCAGATTCGTCGAATAGATTTGTAGAATATACGAATCTTATGAAAAGTTCGACGAATGTTCGGCGAATAAAATTTTGAATGATTCCTCATCTCTAATAAATATATATATATATATATATATATATATATATATATATATATATATATACACCGTGTCCTAGACTATAAGATGCACCTAGGATTTGGAAGAGGAAAATAAGAAAATCAAATCATACTCCCATTCTTCATCAGACCTCAGATCAGACCCTCATCAGACCCCTAATACCTATCAGACCCCGAAATCAGATCATTATCATTCATCAGACCCTAAAATTATCCCCCCCAGATCCATTCGCCTCAGATCAGACCCTCCAGCCTCCATTAGCCACCAATCAGACCCCCTAACCTCTATTAGCCTCAGATCAGCCCGCCATCAGCCCTCCAGCCTATATCAGACTTGGATCAGACCCACAATCAGATGGGAACCCCCAGTCCCAATCAGCCTCAGATGTCACCCCAGAGCCCGCATCAGCCTCAGATCAGCCCTCATAAGACCCCCAGCCCCATCAGCCTCAGATCAGACTTCCCCATCCCCACTCAGATCAGACCCATGAGACTGTATCAGCCTCTAATCAGCCCCCAGCCCCACTCAGCCCCATATTGCACCCCTAGCCCCTATCAGCCTCAGATCACTCCCTATCAGACCCCCCAACGCCATCAGACTCAGATAAGACCACCAATCAGAACCAGCCTCTGATTGGATCCTCCCAGCTTCACTCAGCCTTAGATTCCCCATCACACCTCAGACATTTAAAATAAATAAGTAAATAAGTAAACTTATCTCACTTGTTCTGGATGACATTGAAAATCCAGGACTCACCGCTCTATCATTTCTTCCAGGCTCTGCTTTGTACTGTGACCTGATGGCGCACAGTGTCAGGTCATAGTGCGCACCTACGTGCACTACGTCCTGTTACTGTGCACGGTCAGGAAACCACAACAGGACCCTAAAGTAGACCAGGGAAGGTGAGTACAACCAGCGCCACACTGCCTTCACCTCCCAGTGCCTCCCGCATGCTAATGACCGGTTATTAGCATTCAGACTATAAGATTATCTATTATATTATTATATCTTGGCTCCCACAGGCCTTCTCGCAGCCTGCTCCTTTCCAAGACTGGGAGCTCTGATTGAGGAGCCCGGCCCACCTTTACATGAGCTCCTCAGCTGGCTGCTAACTACCTCATCACCAGCATTTCTCTGGGTGAGATACACCCTTTGAATTGCCCTCATATGGCCCTCTGGCAGCCGCACTGCCACTATATACATATATATATATATATATATATATATATATAGAGAGAGAGAGAGAGAGAGAGAGAGAGACTCAAGATATAGACAATATAAGACATGTTATATACCGTACTCTATTGTCAAATACTGTACTTGGTTGGACAGTCACTACCATTAGTGACTACTATTAGACTGTTCCCAGGGGTAGTCATAGATGCACTGTGACCTTTAAGACTTGCTTTCAATAGCAATGTTGGGGTAGCAGTATTCTAAGGGGCCTTTTACAAAGGATGGTTATTGGGCACAAACATTTGTATAAACATTCGTTTGGCCAATATTTGCCCAATACAAACCTGCCATATAATGAACAAGGAAATGATTGTCTGTTGGGAGATCACATCTTTCATGTGGCCAAAAGATTGCTTGAATGACTGCTTGGGCACATGCAGTGGTGTTTGCCCCATGTAAATTGAGCTACTGTATTGATCGACATGCTATATTATAGTGTCTATTGGCACTTTTTAAGGGAATACAATCAACCTGTGTAAAAGTACCCACCCTACGATTGTGCTGATGCCCATTATTAGCATAGTTTAAGTGAACAGAGTGGATGTGATTTCATGGCTTGTGTCTGCTAGCCTATTTTATATTGAACCAGCTATTCCCTCCTGGGAATCTATAACTCCTCTTCCTGCTGTGTTTGTCTAGTGAAGCCCTACTAACTAGGTGCCATAGAAGATGAGGGTCGTCTTGACTTTTTTTTATCAGAAAGCTATTTGATCACCTTTGTAATACACAAAATAATATTAGGATATATATATTTTTTTCTCAGTGGAGGTCAATAGCAGAAGTATGCAATTGTATAGATATACATGGGATCATGTATGATGAGTAGTATGCCACTTTTTGGCGTACTTTTGTTGCAGATTCGGTTGGAAAGGGGATTTGTGTACAAATCTGTTATTTTTCCCAACTCACACCACCAGGTGGCAGAAAAAGAGGACTTGGCATGGGTGGGTAAGGGGCAGCTGGCCGACCTGTCTCACTTATCATTTTCCATGTAGAAGCCGCCACCTCTATATAACTTAGTTGCATCAAGTTCCAGTGCAGGGTTAAGAAGAACAGCGTCTAAAATGCTGGTCTTAATAAATGACCCCCACAGTTTTTATAAATTTGCAACCATGTTAACGTAGAACTTGCAGTGCCAATACAAAGAAAACCACACAACTGTTCTCTTATCTGCCATTTCAAAAATGTTATAGCAAAGTGTTTTATATAAGTACCTGTGCCCATGATCAAAGGTTTTGCAAGCTCGACATCTACACCAAGCTTTAGACTACAGAACCTAGGGCTGTAGACCAAGTAAATTAATAGTCTACATGTTGATCTTTCCAAGACAATAATGCACCAAATTGCATTTGCCACTTTTCTAGAGCAGAATGCCACATCAAGTTTAAGCTCTATTTATGAAGCAAATGCGCTGAAAAGAATAAACCACCATGCCTTGCTCGAAAAGTGAAAAAGATATGGCTTAGCAGGAACAGATGTGATTAAATATGCAATTTGGTGCCAAGTAAGCTAACCAAAATAGGTGGTAGAGAAAGTATCTAACCATATACTAAATTTATCATCGAATATGAGTAATTGTGCTAAACGTGGCAAATATTTGGACTATCTAAGCCTGACTTGTCTACATTCTAGACAGGATTAGTCAACCTACCCTTATACCTGTATTGAGGAAGCATTATTTAAAGTAAATATGAACTGTTAGTGGCACTAGCATGAAAGGGGGCCCATAATGACTTTTCTTGAAGTCTGTAGAAGTTAGAAAGTCCTAATGTACTCTGCAATCTGCCTGTGCTGTGTTCTATCTTACTGCTACATGGTACTTGAAACAACAACTTCAGTATCCCCAATAATTTTTGCAGGACAATCTTGCAATCTCCTAGATTATTGGTATGTCTTGTGAACTACAAGGTTATTGGCATGTATCTGAAGTACCAGATTATTGGCGTAGACGTAGGCAATTCATAGTCAAAATAGAACATATATTAAATTTTTCTGAAATTTGAGATTCAAATGTTGGGAAATGTAGTCAAAGGGCCTGCAAGCTTTTTACAATGTCTGTTAGACCAATCCCCTGTAAATGATTCAATTCTAGCTGATGGGATATCTAGTGATCAATTGTAACAGGTAGAACCCAGCAGAAAGTATTCATTTTTCCAGCATCACCAAAACTGGATAAAATCAGCACATTCAGGGACATTGATGATGCCATTTATGTCACTATTGTGTCATTAAAAAGTAAGAATTTATGTCACATGCCATTTTTGTTGCATAGCTTTTCTGAAGTGGCGAGAAAAGGAGCATGGTGAGGGCAGAAGAGGGCGTGACCAGCAGGGTCGGCACATTTATCTTCATTCATGCCAGTTCTCTTGGCGTGAATGAAGATAGAAATCTATAGCTGCTAGAAGGCTGCCTTAGATTTTAGTCTGACACACTGCCTGCAGGAGGATGCGCCAAATCTATGCTGAGGCGTGTATCAAAGCTATGCAGGGGGAATCAAGTTCGGCAATGATAACGTCGGTCTTGATTAATATCCCCCATAGTGACTATTGAAATCACATGGCTTTATATGCAGTACAGGAATCTTCCTTCTGAAAGTCAATCCTTTTAGGCTACTCTCTAACTGATACCGATCCTGGACCCCTGTTTTCTAAAGCAGACAACCTTTAGTGCACAAAGTCTAATTTACTATAGCATCTGGCTAAATATATTAGTGGTCAGTACAGAGATCTCTCCCATCATCTATTTATCCCCAGGACTGTGAATGTGATGATGAGACAGCCTCTACGTCTGGAGGAAAGAAGGTTTCTACACAAACATATAAGGGGATTCTTTACGGTAAGAGCAGTGAGACTATGGAACTCTCTGCCTGAGGAGGTGGTGATGGTGAATTCACTAAAAGAGTTCAAGAGGGGCATGACTGTATTTCTGGAGTGTAATAATATTACAGGTTATAGTTACTAGAGATCCAGGGAGTTATTCTGATTGGAGTTGGGAAGGAATTATTCCCCTAAATTGAGGAAATTTGGGTCCTCTGGATTCAACAAGTTGAATTAGATGGATTGATGTGTTTTTCCTCCCTTACAAATTATGTTTCTATGTTACCATCTGTCAAAATACTATTGCAGCCACTTCAAGTAGTCCATTATGACTGAACACAAGATGTGTATTTGTTGGTAATGTTAGCAACAATTGACTTGTCTCACATGCACCTAAGATTTAACGTAAAATAACTATTAAAATATAATTTTCAAGCAAGGCAGTTTTCAAAATCTAATAAATACATATACACGTGGAAATAACGCATAGAGAGTTTTCTCAACCCTGTGACCAGCCATGGGAGATATAAGATATGTAGGTTTCTAATCTCAAAACACTATTTTGTAATTTGAAAGGCTTACCTAAAATAACCCAAGGCATTTTACAGAGTATAAAAACAATATCATTTCTAGCTTTGACCTTTGTTTTGTGGAGAGCCTCTGCATTATACATATGTTTTGATATAATAAAATGTGAGGTGTAGGAATAGAGTGTGTATTGTTCCAGATCCACATAGTAAGAGGTATAGTTCCTGATCTGGCAGCAGTTCCTAAGTTATTTTCATATCTTTGGGCACTGACAGAATGAATAATCTATTCTTACTGGATAGGGAATAGAAGGAAGTTAAAATGCCAAACATATAGGCACATTTCACTGAATGTGAATTACTATCATCTACATCTGTCCCCACTGACTGGTTAATTATGTGCATGCAGGTTTACTTGCAGTTGAATGAATACTTATTGCCATCTATATTCCATCCTGATCTTCCATTGTGTATCATAAAGCAAACTGAGCAGCCAGAGAATCATTATATTTGTCAAACAAAATATGCTGCAAGTATCATATATTTACTGTTCAATCTTCAGGTCTGGGTCATTCATCCATGTCAAAGTGCCTCTGTGAGCCGCACTGAATAATGTAACCTGTTTTGTTTGCAGAATGGTCAGTTTCATATTTCCAATAAATGCAGGGAAGTATGAGCGATTTGCTTGGTTACAGTCTTAACACTACAGTTTTGGTCAAATTATACTTTATGTAAATACATTGAATTTAGACTAGGCTGATCCGGCACATGTGGTGATAGAAACGCCCAATTAATGATGAGCGAATTTCACAAAGAAATTTGCTTGAAGTAATTCGTCATGAAGTGCATTTCTTTCTAAGTAGCAGTGCAATAACAGGAAACGGAGATTGCGCAGACCCCCATCAATGAACCCAGAGGATGCCGCGTTCATCGCTGATCGCGGTATCTGAGATGAAAAATGAGGGCTTCCAGAGGTTAATTGGTTAAAAAAAAATCTTTCCCAGTGCATTATGACGTCATCATGCCGGCCAGTGTCGTGACACCATACTTCAACCAAGATGGCCGTGGTGGCCTCTTGACGCTCAAGTGGATGAGGTGAGTATGATTTACGCCCCCGGGCCCTAGCGCCATAGCCACGGGTGGCCAGCTGTTTCCTATAGCAGACACTTGTGGCTGATGTCTGCAACCGGCAGTAATACAGATGCACTGCATCCGCACTTGCTTCAGGATGCAATATGTTTTTAACTGAAGCCCCATTCACTTCTATGGAGCCAGGGCTGCGTGAAAAAAGCAGAATATAGAACATGCTGCATTTTTCACGCAACACAGAACTGATGCGTGAAAAAAAAAATGCTCATGTACACAGACCCATTGAAATGAATGGGTCAGGATTCAGTGCGGGTGAGTACCGTAAGCGCTACCCCGTGTGGCGATAGGAGGAGCTGGAGCTGGCTGCATAGCCCCTGTCTTTGTGAATGACAGGAGGCTTGTGCATAGTATTTCCTATGGAGCCCTTGCCTGTAATAGGGCTCCATAGGAAAGTAGTAAAATCATCTTAGATTTCAATGCAAGTGCATTGGAGTCTGTGAGAATAGCAATATAATGATTGCTTGTTATAGTTCCCTATGGGGACTATAAAAAAGAGTAAAATAATTAAATAAATAAAGTTTTTAAAAATAAAGCAAAATAAAAAAACATAAAAATTCAATTCACCTACCTTTCCCCAAAATTAAAAAAAATACACATCATGGGTATTGCCATGTGCGAAAACGTCCATAGTTTAATAGTTTAAAAATGTCTTTCCCATACGGCACAGTGAAACAAAAAAACGCATCAAAATGGCCGAATCAACATTTTTGGTTGCTTCATTTTCTAAACAAAATTAAATAAAAAGTGATCAAAAAGTCATACACACCCCAGAATGAAAGGTTAAGATTGCCCCGCAAAAAATGAGCCCCCATAGAGTTCCGTACACATATATGGCGACGAAAAAAATCTATATTTTTTCCAACTTTATAATTATTTTATGAAAACGCAAGAAAGACTATACATATAAAATATCGCTGGATTCATACTGACCTTTAGAATGAAAGTAACTGGTCAGTTTTATTTCACATTGAACATCGTAAATAACAAAACCCGAACAAAAAAGTGTGGTGGAATTCCTTTTTTTTTTTTTTTTTTTTTGCAATTTCACCCGATTTGGAATTTTTTCCCTGCTTCCCACTACATTATATGCAATATTGAATGGCGGCATTGGAAAGTACAACTTGTCCCACAAAAAACAAGCCCTCATACAGCTATGTGAACAGAAAAATAAAAAGGTTATGGCTCTGTGAAGGCTGGGAGCGCAAAACGAAAACGCAAAAACTAAAAACCCTCCGGGGCTGAAAGGGTTAATGCAAAAACTTCATAGGGCAGGAAATTGGGTTATACTGACGGGACAACTACTGTAAGTCCTGTAGGATACTTGGAGATCTTTAATAGAGAAATAGACCTCTGACCACTATAAAGAAATATTATTAAGTCGCACAGAAGTTTACATAGACATATTTAAACCCTTCAAAGAACCAGAAATCGATCTATTAGCCCATTTACTTGTCTAAACCAGGGATGCTCAACCGGCGGCCCTCCAGCTGTTACAAAACTACAACTCCCAGCATGACCTAATAGCTGTAGGTTGTGCAGGCATGCTGGGAATTGTAGCTTTGCAACAGCTGGAGGGCCACAGGTCGGGCATCGCTGGTCTAGACTAAAGCAAATAATAAACTATTAAAAACCAGCAACCTAAACCACCCTAAACCAGCAGATGTTGTTTTTTACTCCCAAAAAGCTGTAGACCATCCAGGCTATTAGGAGCACTATAATTAAACACTTTGGGGGTCATTTATTAGGAAATATATGCCAATTTTTGGCATTGTTAAGGTGCTAATATTGTCATAAAAGGGTTTTGCAGCAAAATCTGAAAATTTTCCCTGCTCACGCCACTTTTCCGAGGTGTTGGGAAAAGGGGGCATGATATGGGCGGGGAAGAGGATGGGCCAGCCAGCCTGTCTCATTTACCATTTTCTACTCCAGTTTGTGTCCTGGAAAATGGTCTTGAACTACGCCAGCAAAGGAAGCTGGAGAAGTTTAAACCATGTCACTCAGCTGGCGGAACCAAGAGCCAAGGTTATGTAGAGGCCTGCTCCTCTACATAACTTTGGCACATCTAACGCCAGCACATGGTAATTAGGACCAGTGTATAAATTGCTGTTCTTGATAAATTACTCCCTTCATGTAAAAACGTGTATTATATAAATCTACCAACTGTATATCATAGGGCATTTCAGTTGTGGGCAACATTGAAAGAGGTTTCTTGCCAATTGATTTCATACAGTTGCATCGCCATATTTTGTTTTCTTTTTATTATTCATTGAAAGGAATATCTGAACACCTTTTCTAGGTTTCTCCCAACAGTTGTGATCAGCTAATTGCAATTCAGTATTTAAAGTAAGTAAGAGAGGAGAAGGCATTATTGGAAGAACCACAATACACAGAACGAATTCCAAGTTATTGAGCCACTTACCTAAAACTGTTGTGCAAAAGACACAACAGCCTGTAGAGCACTGAAAGGAGGTTAGCAAGGGGCAGCACACGGTTTCAACTATCACCCACCCCAGGCACAATCACTTTAGAAGGAAAAAGTGAACAAGTCCTGGAGCAGTGCAACTTTGAAGCACAGTACAGTCTTTTAAGACCAGATAATCTTTTATTCAAAAGTGTCAGAGCAAAGCATTTTGGGGCTGTACTGGGTCCTTTTTCCAGCAATAGCAACTTATTATTACCTGACAAAGGAGTCCGTACAGCCCTGACATATATTGCTCAGACAACGTTGAATAACGTATTATCCAGTCTTATATTCAGACTATACTATGCTCCAAGGTAAAACCACTCCAGGAGATTCCCGCTTTCTACTTTTATTATTATTTTTTTTTTTTGTATAATCTGTTTTTATTGAGAATTTCAAAAGTAAAACAGAACAGTACAATATAATAATCATGACATGAATATGGAGTTGTACAGACGGTGCCATACAAGTTATACAGCTTCAAAGTATGGATACATGTCAAGTCATGAATAAAACATAAAACAACCTGAACAAGATGAATAAGAATAATAAGAATAACATCTCCACAGTTCCCAAAGGTCGCTTCCAAAGTTGCAAGGAAGAAGGCTTAGACAGTTTAGTACATAAACTACATGGATGACATAAGTAACATAAATGTGCCGTATGCAATACTCTCCAGAGATAGAAACCCTAAGTCCTAACATCCCTGTCTGCTGCCTCATTATAATCAGGCCAAGGTTGCCAAATTTTTAAATAAAGTTGCCTGTTACTGTTATCCCAACCGGCTAGTTCCTCCATTCTTTTGATTTGCTGCACCTTTGATTTCCATTGTGAGATTGTAGGAGGTGAGGTATCTCTCCATTTAGTAGGAATCAAAAGTTTTGCAGCAGCTAAGAGATGAGTAGGAAGGTTATTTCTAGATGGTCTAAATCCAGAAAGAGGCAGCCAGAGAAGGACCAATCCAGGTGTTAGCTGTATATTCATAGAGCAGACCTCGTTCAATGTCTTCTCTACACCTTTCCAGAATTGTACTATTAGTGGACAGGACCACCATATATGCAGCATGGAACCTGTCTCTTGTCCACATCTCCAACATTTGTTAGATGTTGCTATTCCTATTCGATATAAAAACTCAGGAGTTTTATACCATCTAGTTAAAGTTTTGTAGTAGTTTTCTTGCAAACGTACACATCTAGAGAAACCGCAAGCATGTGAGAGTACGAAAGTACAATCGTCTTCCTTAAGTGATAAACCCAACTCTCTTTCCCAATCTCTCAGAAAATATGGCTTAACTGATGCTTGTTCATCTAACAGACGCTTATATATGGAGGAGATAAGCTTTTTAGGGGTGGCAGGCAATAAAGTCAGGTTTTCCAGCCAAGTTGGTTCTGGTAGAGGTGAAGTCAAGGCCCTCTTCACTTTTCTACATGTCTGCATAAAATCTATAGAGTGTAACGGGGATGGGTCAACCCTCTGTATCTTTTGAAGGATATTAGCTAAGGTAACTGGGGTGCTTTCTTCCATATATGATTCAATCCTGATGGACTGTAATGATAACCACCAGCTATTCTCTGGATTCCACTTGTTGTTTAAAAAGCCAGGTAGGATCGTTAGAGGAGCTAGCCTTGAAGCCCTCCCTAAGGTATGGGGCAAGATTTTTGTACCATTGCAAACTTTGAACATTCCTCTGGTGAGGAGACTAACTGACTTGTTAGTGTGTTCTGGAATATTGTGGAGCCACAGACTGCAACTTAAATGTGGACCTAACAGACTCCTCTCAATGTCTAAGTAAGGTGTAGTGAGAGAGGCATTAGCAAGCATCGCCCATCTAGCCAGCTGTATGGATTTGTAATATAGTTCGATATCAGGAATAGAAATTCCCCCTCTGTTGGTTTTTTGTGATAAATAAGCGTATGCTAATCTCGGTCTTTTATGTTTCCATAAAAACCTGGTGAAGAGACGTCTGAGAAAGAGGAAAAAGAAGCCTGGGAGTTGAATCGGGAGAGATTGTATGACATATAGTATTTGTGGGAGGACAAAAGTTGTCAATAAGTTCTTTCTACCGAACTAAGACATATAGGGTACATTTAGAGAACCAAGACATGTCTGAATTTTAGTAAGTAGGGGCTTATGGTTCATATGATATAAACGTGCGGGATCAGAGGTTATTTTCAAACCGAGATATTTAATTGCAAATGGGGGCCATTTGAAGTGGGAAGAGGCCTTAATGCCCTCCAGGGCCGAGGGGGGAACTGAGACATTTAAGGCTTCGGATTTGGAGTAGTTAATTTTGAAATTAGAGATTTTTCCAAAAGTATCAAATATCTGTATTATCTTAGGGAAAGCTTCCACAGGGTTGGAGATTAGGAGAAGTAAATCGTCAGCGAAGGCTGCGGTTTTATGGGTATAGTTGCCTAAGGTTAAGCCTTCAATACTCTCAGTTTGCCTAATTTTAAGTAGGAGCATTTCCATGCAGAGGATAAATAGAGAAGGGGACAGGGGGCAACCCTGTCGGGTGCCATTGGAGATAGGGAATTGATCTGAAAGAGTACCATTTATCAGCACTTGGGCCGAAGGTTGTGCATATAGAGAGAAAATTGCATTACAAAACATAGGAGGAAAATCCAATTTCCTGAGTGTCTCCCGTATGAAATCCCATCTTACTCGATCAAACGCCTTTTCTGTGTCGGTTCCAAGTAAAAGTAAAGGCATTTTTTTGGTTACGGCTGCCTGGATAGCATGTGTTATTCTCCAAACGTTATGTTTCCCCTCTCTACCCGGCACAAACCCTACCTGCTCTGGATCTATAAGCTGAGGTAGTAGCGGAGCAATTCTTTGTGCCAGAAGCTTCGCCCACCACTACAGATCACAGTTTAAAAGGGATATAGGGTGATAATTCCCACATTCCTCTGGGTCTTTCCCTTCTTTATGTAGCACTGTAATGTGGGCCCTTAAGGCGTGAACCGGTAGGGGTGAACCAAGCAGGAGTGAATTACATACCTGGAGGAACTGAGGGAGGAGCTGTTCCTTAAACTTCTTGTAGTAGATGATGGGTAAGCCATCAGGCCCAGGGCTTTTGCCAGAGGGAATTGAGCATAGTACCTTCTCCAGTTCCTCCAGTGTAAATGGAGAGACCAGCGACGCCTTCTCTGACGAATTCAATGTGGGAGATCTTATAGAGTCAAGAAAGGACATGGTTAGGTTAGATATCGAAATACTGGTATCAGTGGTTATATCTTCTTTTTGAGATATATTGTACAAGTCAGCGTAGAATGACTTGAAGGCCGATGCAATTTGTGGAGTGGTGGTTACTTTCGTGAGAGCGTCTACTTTTATAGAGGGTATAAACGTCTTCTCCCTTCTCTTTTTAATAAGGCGGGTCATGATTTTATTCCCCTTATCCCCGTGTGCATAATATTTATATTTCAACATAAGGAATGATTTAGCCGCTTTAATGTTGAGGAGGTCTTTTACTTTTTGTCTGAGGACAGTAAGGGAATGTAGATGGGAATCTGCTTTTGTTACTTTATGTGTTTTCTCAAGGGCTGAGATTTGTGATAGCAAGGAATTAAGTTCTTTAGTCCTTTGTCTCTTAACCCGAGTCCCCAGGGCAATTAGTTCACCTCTTATAAAAGCCTTATGAGCTTCCCATATCATAGGCTGTGAAATATGTGGGTCCTGGTTAAAACGAAAAAACTCATCTAGTTTTCCTGCCAGCATATCAACATGTGTTTTTGACTCCAAAAGGGTGTTATTCAAGCGCCAAGACCAACTTCGTTGAGGAAGACACTTGAGAGCTAAGGAGAGTATTATAGGGGCGTGGTCTGCTAGAATCTTGTTTTCAACCTTGGCAGATCTAACTGCTTGTACATATGGCTCCGACAGGAAAATATAGTCTATTCTGTGGTATGAAGTGTGAACTGCTGAGAAAAAGGTATAGGGGTGAAGGAGCCTCCATACATCTACTAAGTGTGTTTCTGCAAGAGCCGCCCGCAACTTTAGCAGATTTCTAGTTGAAAAACTAGTGGGGGTTGGGGAAATTTCCTATCTTGGATCTAAGGCTATGTTAAAATCCCCCTCAAGGATCACAACTCCCTCCGCATAGTCCCTAAGGATTTTAAGAGCAGAGATAAGCCAAGTAGATTGTTTTTTATTAGGTGCATAAACGTTGGCAATTGTGATTTTTGTGTCAAACAGCATCCCTTGAAGTATCAACAGTCTACCTCCCGGATCAATATAAGATTTGACCAGTTTAAATGGGATGGAGTTCCTAATGGCCACAGAGACTCCCCTTGAGGCAGAGGAATGTGTGGCATGGTACCACTGCGAGTAAACCGAGGTGGGAAGCTTAGGGATATGGTTATGACGAAAGTGGGTCTCCTGCAGCAATAATATCTCTGCTTGAGGTTTATACAATAAATCAAATAATTGTCTGCGTTTCTGTAGCACATTAAGACCATTAATATTGTGAGATCTAATATGTAGTTCAGCCATTTATGCGAACCAAAAGGGTGTCTAGTGGAACTGTGAGGACCTCTGGTGAAACCATGGAGTAAACAACAACAATAAACTCAAGAATATACATCTTCAAAAAAGGCGAAAAGAAACATGTATGAAGGTAAATTGGGTAGACTTCTGAGTCAACCTTGTCCATCTCCCTTCCACATCCTCCACCGCATGACAGCTGTTTGTCAGAATCTCTAAAGTGAAGGCTCTCAGCAAGGAGGTACAGTAGAAGGGAGTATGGGCAATTGGGGGAGAGAATATCCATTATCATCTATAACATTACCAACTTTCATAAATCGAACTTCTACACGTAAAGTACAAGTTCTTAATAGAAGAACAACCTTAATAAGCAACAAGCCAAAAGATATTAGACTAATAGTGAGTGTGATGCACCAAAATGGTAAAGTGAAAAGTAAGAAGAAGGATGGAGATGAGAAGGGTGGGGGAAGGGGGGATGGGTGGGTGGGGACGAGAAGGATATGTGGGGGGGGAGGGGGGGAGGAAAGAGGGGGTAAAAGGAAAAGATTAAAAAGGAAAAGATTAAAGTTATTCAGGGAAAACGGTTGTAATAAGAGAGAACCATAGAATTATGGGAGATTAGGCACAGCAAATAAGTAGATGAGCACCAAAGTGTAAACAGTACAAGGTCTCATACGTTCCTGTAGAGAAGGACTACAGGGCTAGGGGAACCTCAGTTTCACACAGTTCTCTGTTCAGGTATCTTCTGTGTTGCGTCCAAACTTCTTCGTTTTCGGCGACTTGTTTTTGCGGACCACTTGCCATGCTTCCATCTTGGGTAGGCTTGGTAAAGGAGGGTCCATGCAGACTGGCATCCACGAAGGAATAGTGATCGGATCAATGCCCAATTTTTCCCAAGCATCTTGTAGATCAGCCGGCGTGCGTATGACGATTTGGTTGCCATCTTTACTGGTGGCCAGGCCGAATGGAAAGAGCCATCTGATTGGGAGCTTATGGGCTCTAAGAACCTCTGTGAGAGGTTTTAATATTCTCCGTTTCGCCAGAGTGCTTGGGGCTAAGTCCTGGTAAACCTGGATTTTAGCGTTGCCATATACAATTTCCTTAGCTACCCGTGCTGCCTGTAAGTGCGCCGCCGTGTCAAGGAAGCTTAATAGACCACAAATTATGTCCCGAGGTGGGTTACCTGCTGCTGGTACTGGACGGAGTGCCCTATGTGCTCTTTCCACAACGATGGATGCAGCTCTCTCCGGCCCCAGTAAAGTGGAGAAAATGGCGGCCACTGCCTCTGAAATGCCTTCAGGCTTAACTTCCTCTGGTAACCCACGTAGGCGAATGTTTTTCCTTCTACTCCTATTTTCCTGGTCTTCCAGGTATAAAAAGGCGTTATCCAAGTGGAACTGGTGAGTAGAAAGCGTTTCTTGTACGGCAGTACTATGTTGAACCACTTGCTGCTGCGAGTCCTCTAGGAGAGAGACTCTTTGGCCTATTTGTCTCATCTCAGTTTTTATGTCTGCAATGTCTCTTTGAAGGGGCGACAATGCTTTGTAAAGTACCTTCTTAAAAAAGGCCCTGGAAAGAGGCAGATCTTCAGTTTCACCTGCGCCTTCAGACATGGCGCAGGAGCTTTCCCCATCCGAATCCTCCCTCGTGGGCGCTGGTCCGACTGCGCCCCGCGCCATCTTGTTTTTGCCCGCCGGAGACATTCCTCTCTTCCTTAAGAATTTCTCTATGTCCGGTTGGTTTTTATCGCTTCTGGGTGTGCTCACTCTGTTTTCCGCCTTGTCTTTGCTGAGTTTCATCCTAATTTGTGCGAGGATGGCTCGTTGGTGCTGTGAAAGCTGGAATGTCTGTGAGGAGCTCCGAGCTCAAGCGGCCATCACAGAACGCGGCTAGCTCCGCCCCTCTTCTACTTTTATTATTTAAAGTAGGGTAGTTTAAATGGTGGCTATAAAAAGTCCTGCCAGTTATTTCTGCAAATCTTCAAGCAAGTCTGCTTTCTTAATTAGTTGTGTAACTGTTTCTTTTATGGTCTGTTTACATACAATGAATTAATGTCTAGTCAGAGGAATCAGATAATTTTATATTTGGTTTACTTGTGGAAATTCTTCTACAGCCTTCAAGCTGTCAGATGCATGCTTTGCACTAATTCGTTTACAGTATCTGGGCTGCTATTAAACTCTTTCACCCTCGAAAGTCATGGTACCTCTTTTATTCTAAAACTAAATAAATATGTTTCATTGTCACTCTGTTTAACTCACTGGCTGAGGTGGCTCTCTGAATGACAAAGGTACAACAGTCTAGCCTGGGGCCGTAAATATTGATTTCAAATTACTCTCGCATCTTTCACGTTAAAGTATTGGCTAAATCATTGCAAAATAATCTCTTTTACTGAAATTCCCTTGCAGACAGTGTTCAGTGAAATATGATTTGGGAAAGAAAACTATTCCCACTGAGTTATATAGTTCGGATTCTTATGTGGGGGAATATTGCTCTACCATTTGATGTTAATAAAACACCACTCCGAATAGGATTTCTAAATTACAACCATGAAGTCCTCTTCTCACAACATGGTTTATGGAAGAAATAAAATGTATTTGCCCTGAGGGCTAAATGAAAACAGATATTTAGATTTCTTTTGTATCTTAACTGTCACACATTGTTTCTATACTGCTAGGTTTAACTAGTCTTAAAATAAAGTGTAAAGATACATCACAGCTGATGAGCAGGCTTTCCAGTCAATTACTTGGAAATGACTGTAGCCGTTGGCAGATACCCTGTCATTTCACCACTAATAACATTCTTGTCAAACATTTGTAATGGTAGATATGCTTTGGAAGCTATCTCTTACATGACAGTACTGATGTCTATGATTTTCTTTCAAATTTAGGTATAAAAATCTTTTCTTAAGAGATAATTATGATTTATGACTACTAGATAGAGATTTTGACATTATGGCATGCCATAGTGCACTTTCTATATAGTTTTACTACTGCGTACAAATACATGGAATTGAAATACCAATTAACAAATTATTCCAATGGCTGCCAGTTTTGATCCTTTATCACCTTGAACATGCACCATGAACAGTTTAAAAAAAAGTTTAGATAAAGTCTTAATAGTAAATTACATTGATACTTATGGAAATATGTAGAAATCGGAGTCTCATTTCCCATTTCCTTCTGAGATTCATGTCCCCACCTATCCTCCTTGATTTCAAAACTCAGAATGAGCAAGAAGTTAAATAAATGAAATGCAAGTTATACTCAATTTTCCTGATAAAACTACATATTAATTTGCTCAGCTCCTCCTGCTCTATAACACGATTTCTTCGGCTTAGACACCATATTCAATGTAACAGGTTCAAAGGCTTTGTACAAAACTGGGATCATTTTTTTTTATTATTGCATTCTATTTTTTGGGCTAAATATCATTTTTAAATTGTTTTTTTTTCTTATAGTTTTTCAATTACAGTTTTTCTTTTTTCTACAGCATTCAGTTTCTGCATCGGCATAGTGCTGCTTCTCTGTCAGTGATTCCATAACAGAACTGTTCTCACAGCTCAATCTGTAGCCCTTCTTTGCTGTCCTAACAACTAAACACTCCTAAACACTCATGAAAGCTAAGGTCTAAAAAAAATTAAGTCTAAACCCATAGCAACCAATCGGATTCCACCTTACATTTTCCAAAGATCTGAAAAATGAAAGGTGGAATCTGGCTGCTATGGCAATTAAGCTACTGTCCTTTATATCAGCTTTAATAAATCTACCCCTAAGGGTATAAAGCCTGGTGCACATGAAAGAGAGTAAATGCCAATTATGATGTCTACCAAACACACTAGCTTTGCACAGTGAGATTTTGCCAAGATCTGATCCAAACCTAATTAAACTACCTATTTAAATCTCTATGTCTGCATTTATTTCCTTTTTTTTTTTATGAATTGCAAATCCATAGAATCGATTTGCTCAATATATATAAGTTTGGACACACCTTCTCATTCAAAGAGTTTTCTGTATTTTCATGACTATGAAAATTGTAGATTCACACTGAAGGCATCAAAACTATGAATTAACACCTGTGGAATTATATACTTAACAAAAAAGTGTGAAACAACTGAAAATATGTCTTATATTCTAGGTTCTTCATATAGCCACCTTTTGCTTTGATTACTGCTTTGCACACTCTTGGCATTCTCTTGAAGAGCTTCAAAAGGCAGTCACCTGAAATGGTATTCCAAAAGTCTTGAAGGAAGTCCCAGAGATGCTTAGAACTTGTTGGCCCTTTTGCCTTCACTCTGCGGTCCAGCTCACCCCAAACCATCTCGATTGGGTTCAGGTCTGGTGACTGTGGAGACCAGGTCATCTGGCGTAGCACCCCATCATTCTCCTTCTTGGTCAAATAGCCCTTACACAGCCTGGAGGTGTGTTTGGGGTCATTGTCCTGTTGATAAATAAATGATGGTCCAAATAAACGCAAACCGGATGGAATAGCATGCCGCTGCAAGATGCTGTGGTAGCCATACTGGTTCATTATGCCTTTAATTTTGAATAAATCCCCAACAGTGTCACCAGCAAAGCACCCCCACACCATCACACCTCCTCCTCCATGCTTCACAGTGGGAACCAGGCATGTAGAGTCCATCCGTTCACCTTTTCTGCGTCGCACAAAGACACGGTGGTTGGAACCAAAGATCTCAAATTTGGACTCATCAGACCAAAGCACAGATTTCCACTGGTCTAATGTCCATTATTTGTGTTCTTTATCCCAAACAAGTCTCTTCTGCTTGTTGCCTGTCCTTAGCAGTGATTTCCTAGCAGCTATTTTACCATGAAGGCCTGCTGCACACAGTCTCCTCTTAACAGTTGTTGTAGAGATGTGTCTGCTGCTAGAACTCTGTGTGGCATTGAACTGGTCTCTATTCTGAGCTGCTGTTAACCTGCGATTTCTGAGGCTGGTGACTCGGATGAACTTATCCTCTGCAGCAGAGGTCTTCCTTTCCTGGGGCAGTACTCATGTGAGCCAGTTTCTTTGTAGCGCTTGATGGTTTTTGCGACTGCACTTGGGGACACTTTCAAAGTTTTCCCAATTTTTCGGACTGACTGACCTTCATTTCTTAAAGTAATGATGGCCACTCGTTTTTCTTTACTGAGCTGCTCTTTTCTTGCCATAATACAAATTCTAACAGTACATTCTATTCAGTAGGACTATCAGCTGTGTATCCACCTGACTTCTGCCCAACACAACTCATGGTCCCAACCCCATTTATAAGGCAAGAAATCCCACTTATTAAACCTGACAGGGCACACCTGTGAAGTGAAAACAATTTCAGGTGACTACCTCTTGAAGCTCATCAAGAGAATGCCAAGAGTGTGCAAAGCAGTAATCAAAAGGTAGCTACTTTGAAGAATCTAGAATATAAGACATATTTCCAGTTGTTTCACGCTTTTTTGTTAAGTATATAATTCCACATGTGTTAATTCATAGTTTTGATGCCTTCAGTGTGAATCTTCAAATTTCATAGTCATGAAAATACAGAAAACTCTTTGAATGAGGTGTGTCCAAACTTATATATATTGAGCAAATCGATTCTATAGATTTGGAATTTATTTAAAAAATTTGGATTGTGAGTACAAACCAAAATTGTTTCAGGAAAATAAGGGGGGGGGATATAAAATATGAGGCTTTGCATATATTTTTCCCAGAAACCCAGAGGAACATTGCCTAACCTTAAATACTCTGCAGTGCATGCATAATAGGTACTCTTCACAAGGAGAAATAGTATCCCCCTAGATCCTGACCAAGGCCTGTCAGCTCACTTAACCATATCTCTCTGTTTTGCACTTATAAAGGGCAATCACCTCTAAAAAGCAGATTTGATGCTAGGCTAGCTATTATTCAAGTCATTTTTGAAGGCTTGTTAAAAGGGTTTTACATTGACTTAGGATTACGGTCCATTCACACAAACGTATATTTGTGGGTCTGCATTATTGCGGACCCGAAAATATATGGGGGCCACCCGGCGTGTGTTCCGCAGCACTCGGAACACACGCCGGGCGGCCCCATTGAAAATGCCTATACTTGTCCGTGCGTGCGGACAAGTATAGGACATGCTTCAAATGAGCGGATAGATATGGCAATTTTTCGGATAGATACGGCCCCGTTCAATACGGTCGTTTGAATGGGGCCTAACTGTGTATGATAGCTTTTGGAAGGAAAGCTGAATAGCACATCTTTTTCCCAGAGGAACGTCATATGCTAGCATGCATATTCACACTCTCTCGGCCTTTAAAAGTACTTTTAGTTTGGGTAGAATCGATTTGTACCTGAATTGAATTTGAGAAACATTCTACAAATTGGAAATTAACTAATGTCAATAAATTCATTCATATATTATATATAGTGCAGACAGTGTTCAGTGAAATATGATTTTTTTTCCCGCTAAGTTATTTAGTTTGCCTTCTTATGTGGGAAAATATTACTCAAGCATTTAAAGAGGCTCTGTCACTAGGTTGTAACCTATGTATTTAAATACATAGGTTACAAGGCCTAGTGACAACTTTTAAAATCATACCTTTCATGCAGAGTTCTGCGCAGCGGTCGCGTAGAAATTTAAACTTTAAAAAGTATGCAAATGAGCCATCGGAGCACCGGGGGGCGGCCTCTTTCCTCTGGAGCACTCCTCCTTCACCGCCCCTCCGGGCCCGAGGCACGTCCCCTGTCTCTAATCACGCCCCTTTCTGTATTTGATTCGCCGTCACTCCCGGGACTAGCGAAGTGACGGTGTGTGCGCAGAAGAGAAGACAGCGCTTGCAGTGTAGACACTGCAAGCGCCACTGCGCATGCGCCAGGAAAATTTTGGGGCGCATGCGCGAGAGTTCAGCGCTAGACTTACCAGTCTAGCGCTGTCTATCAAATACAGAAAGGGGCGTGATTAGAGACAGGGGACGTGCCTTGGGCCCGGGGGGGGTGGTGAAGGAGCGGTGCTCCAGAGGAAAGAGGCCGCCCCCCGGTGCTCCGATGGCTCATTTGCATACTTTTTAAAGTTTAAATTTCTACGCGACCGCTGCGCAGAACTCTGCATGAAAGGTATGATTTTAAAAGTTGTCACTAGGCCTTGTAACCTATTTATTTAAATACATAGGTTACAACCTAGTGACAGAGCCTCTTTAATGTTAATAAAACTCCACTCTGAATAGGATTTTTAAATTACAACCATAAAGTCCTCTTCTCACAACATGGTTTATGGAAGAAATAAAATGTATTTGGCCTGAGGTCTAAATGAAAACAGGTACAGTATTTAGAATTTTTTCTTTAATGTAACTGTCAGACACTGTTTCTATACTGCTAGATTTAACTAGTCTTAAAATAAAGTGTAAAGATACATCACAGCTGGTGATCAGGTTTTCCAGTCAATTACATGGAAATGACTGTAGCCGTTGGCAGATACCCTGTCATTTCACCACTAATAACACTCTTATCAAAAGTTTGGAATGATAAATCTGTTACGATAAAGTAATTGTCACTCCCACTGATCAATAAAACTGAACACAATTTGTTTCTGATCTGGTTCGGTCAAATCCACTTTTAGAGTTGATTTGGTCTAAAGTGCCTCAATTGTTTTGAAAAGTCATGTATGACACTCTATAAGGATTGCTTTAACTGGACCAGCATATTGTACATTGTTTGGAAGTTATGTGAAATTTGATAAAATATGTGGTCTTTAGTCATATTTTTTATTATTATGGATTTTGTCTATTCTATTCTTTTTCTTCTTCAATTATCTTCCTTTGTTTCCCTACCTACTTTTAGGCCAGATTCATAGTACATTCAAATTTTAATATATTTTGAGCCATATAGTAATATGTTTAAATGGAAATGTTACAGAATGTACAATCGTCATTTGTATATATATATATATATATATATATATATATATTACCAAGGATTTTTTATCCATTGTTTTAATATGTATGTTATGACTGAACAGAGTTACATTGTATGGTTGAAAAAAAAGACATACGTTAAGTCCATCTAGTTCAACCAAGGGAGAGGATGTGATTAAGGGAAGGGGACTTCTGGACTGTTACATAAGTGTTAATGTTATTTTGTTGTAAGTAATCATCTTAGTCTTGTCTTTTTTCAAACCATCAACTGTTCCTGCTGTGACCACCTCCTGAGGTAGACTATGCCACAGATTCACAGCTCTTATGGTTAAAAAAAAAAAAAAAAAAAATATATATATATATATATATATATATATATATAGAGAGAGAGAGAGAGAGAGAGAGAGCAAATCAAATATAACCACATGTAGAATACAAAGGAGCATCCTTTTCCATATTTATATTTGAACATTTTAGCCTGATATTACTGCGTCCAGTAAACACTTTTATCAGGCTCCAAAGTAGATTTGAGCCAGCATTTGGCCATTTGCCTTAGAGAGCGTATGTCACCATGTACCTGACTACATGCACCTTGTTTGCCAACTGGTATGCTTTCTAGGGCTGCATAATACTGACTTCAGCCCTGTCAAGCAGAGCTGTTCTGTACATGTGCAAATTCCTGAAGGGCCGGTGCATGAGCAAGAAGACAGGGCCAGGTGAGATTACATGGCCACTGCCTGGTCCTGTCACTCAGTGCTGGGGGACAGAGCGAAGTATGATAGGGAAAGGAGGAGATTGTGCGATGAGGTACGGTGATTCCCTCATTGCACCAAACAACTCATTTGCATAATACAAAAGGCTTAAAGAGGTTGTGCAGGAGATTTATATTCATGATCTATCCTCAAGATAGGTCATCGATATCTGATCAGCGGCGGTCCAACGCCTGTCACCCCCACTGAACAGCTGTTTGAAGAGTTGGCAGTGCTCCTCTGAGTGCTACTATACGTCCTCTTCATTACACTGTCCTTTGTCTTGAAGGCGCAGCATAATTACAAGTACTTGCTCCATTCCTTTGAATGAAGAGAGTATTTGCAATTACAATACGCTGCCGTTGCAAGGGAGACAATGTGCAGTTCTGAGGATAGGTCACCAAATACCCCAATACACAAAAAAAACCCTGCACAACTCCTTTAATTTATCAGCCACGCAGGCAATGATCTGCAGGAGGACAACAATGTTTGAATCGGGGACTGTGATGAAGGCATGGGTTTAGGCCATCTGTTTATTAGACAGATGCTCTTTAACCCTTTCATGACCGGACCTATAAAAGGCCTGAATGTCCAGGCAACTTTTTGTGATTTGGGCACATGGTGGCTTAGTGACCCTAATTTTTTTTTTCGTTTGAATACGAAAATAATTTTTGCTATTTTTTTTACTTGACACTTAGGACTTATTATTAGAATGGTTTTAAAGATATTTTATATTTTTTTAGGTTTAATTTAGACAAAAAACGCTAATTCTTATTAAAAAAAAAGGATTTTTTTTAAATTATAGATTTTTTTTTAAATATTAAAACTAACGCACAAAATAATGATTGCAATGGGTTCCCTATTTGATGACGATCATTTTGATATATAGCATGTATAGATTTTATTTGACGGGGCGACTATGGTGACTGTTTACATTGGCGACTGCGTGTTTAATTTTTTTTTTTTACACTTTTTTTGTTTGTTTTTTATTTATTTTTTTACTTATATATTAATTTATTTTTGACAACTAATATGTCCCCCAGGAGGTCATTAAAAGACCTCTGGAGGACTGACTTTTTTTTTATTTTCTTTTTTTTACACTTTTTTTTTCCCACTGTTTCCACTGTAACTGGGGCATCCACAGGAGCCCCAGTTACAGGGGAAAACAGCCCCCTGGGGGCTCATTACACACAGGCAGAGCTGATCAGGGTCTCCTTAGACCCTGCAGCACTGCCCCTGCCCCGAGACACCCGGCGGTCACGTGACCGCCGGGTCTAACACAGGAAGCGGCGCTGCCGCTTCATTCCTCCTACGCCGGCTGAGTAGGTAAGGCTCTCCTCCGGCTTGGGAGAAGACAGAAGCGGTAATAAACCGCTCCTGTCTTCTCCTCAGGGTCCCCGCTCTGTCTGTGAGCCGGGACCCGACCTGCTCCTGCTAGATTGCAGGAGCAGGAGCTTTAATCCCAGCGCTGATCAGCGCTGGGATTAAAGGGCCGCCTGCACGTCTATATACGTGCTATCTGCACGGGGCATGTGCAGATAGGACGTATATAGCCGTATGGCGGTCGTGAAGGGGTTAAAATTAAACACATGCAAAACTAAGTAAAAGATCTACTTACATAGTGATTGAAAAAAATGTTATAGGTTAATTTTCATTGCTATGGCAACAAGGGTTGAGTACAAGAAAGAACAAATAAGTAAGCTCACCACTTGATAACTGAACTTGGTAGTACATGGAAGAAAATCTGTTCCGCACCCTCTGTTTTTAAAGTGTAACAATAAAAGCTTGTTTTTTTATTCAAGTGCTGGAAGAAATCTTTTTGTGTATTTTTATTTATTTTTTTAATATCCAATAAAGGTTGAGTAGCTGGTAGCTACAGCCAGGACTTGATGCCTTGGGGTCCTAATACATGATTCGGTGGGACCAAGACAAATTGATGAATCATTTACAAAATGATGTAATTAACCCCTTGACGCTGCAGGTTGTTTTGGCCTTAAGGACCAGGCCATTTTTAGCAAATCTGACATGTCTCACTTTATGTGGTGATAACTTTAAAGTGCTTTTACTTATCTAGGCCATTCTGAGATTGTTTTCTCGTCACTTATTGTGCTTCATGACAGTGGCAAATTTGAGTCAAAATATTTCATTCTTATTTGTAAAAAAATACCAAATTTACCAAAAATTTAGAAAAATTAGCAAATTTCCAAATGTCAATTTCTCTACTTTTAGAATACATAGTAATACCTCCAAAATAGTTATTACTTTACATTCCCTATGTGTCTAACTTCAGGATTGGATCATTTTGAAAATTACAGTTTATTTTTTTGGGACGTTAGAAGGCTTAGAAATTTAGAACAAATCTTGAAATTTTTTCACAAAATTTCCAAAACCCACTTTTTAAGGACCAGTTCAGGTCTGAAGTCACTTTGTGAGGCTTCCATCAGAGAAACCACCCAAAAATGACCCCATTTTAGAAACTACAACCCTCTAAAACTGATTTTACAAACGTTATTAACCCTATTAACGTTATTAACGTTCCACAAGAATTAAAAGAAAATGTAGCCAAAATGTCCCTTTTTTGGCAGATTTTCCATATAAATCATTTTATTCCGAGAATAAAGCAAGGGTTAACTGCCAAACAAAACTCAATAATTATTACCCTGATTCTGTAGTTTACAGAAATTCCCCATTTGTGATCGTAAACTGCTGTACAGGCACACGGCGGGGTGCAGAAGGAAAGGAACACCAGGGCAGATTTCACTGGAAAAATTTTAAGTTGCCATGTCACTTTTGATGCACCCCTACAGTAGGAAACTCCAAAAAACTGACTTCATTTTGGAAACTATGGGATAAGTTGGCAGTTTAGGGTATATACGATTTTTGGTAGCTTTATATTACACTTTTTGTGAGGCAAGGTAACAAAAACTAGCAGTTTTGGCATTGTTTTTATTTTTTGTTATTTACAACATTCATCTGACAGGTTAGATTGTGTGATACTTTTATAGAGTAGGTCGTTACGGACGCGGCAATATCTAATATGTATACTTTTTAATTCATTTAAGTTTTACACAATATTTTTGAAGCACAAAAAAAATCATGTTTTAGTGTCTCCATAGTCAGAGAGCTGTAGTTATTTTGTATTTTTTGGATGATTGTCTCAGGTAGGGGCTCATTTTTTGCGGGATGAGATGACGGTTAGATTGGTACTATTTTGGGGGGCATACGCTATTTTAATCGCTTGGTATTACATTTTTTGTGATGAAATGTGACAAAAAATTGCTTTTTTTAGACAGTTTTTATTTTTTATTTTTTACGGTGTTCACCTCAGGGGATAGATCATGCAATATTTTTGTAGAGCAGGTTGTTACAGACGTGCAATTTCTAACATGTGTACTTATTTTTATTTATTTAAGTTTTACACAATAATATCATTTTTGAAACAAAAAAATCATGTTTTAGTGTCTCCATAGTCAGAGAGCGTTTGGGCGTTTGTCTCAGGTAGGGTCTCATTTGTTGTATGATGAGATGACGGTTAGATTGGTACTATTTTTGGGGGCATACAATTTTTTGATTGCTTGGTATTACATTTTTTGTGATGAAATGTGACAAAAAATGGCTTTTTTAGACAGTTATTATTTTTTTTTATCTTTCACGGTGTTCACCTGAGGGAAGAGATCATGCAATATTTTTGTATAGCAGGTTGTTACGGATGTGGTGATACCTAACATGTATGGTTATTTTTATTTATTTAAGTTTTACACAATAATATTTTTTAAACAAAAAAATCATGTTTTAGTGTCTCCATAGTCAGAGAGCTGTAGTTTTTTTTATTTTTCGGGTGATTGTCTCAGGTAGGGGCTCATTTTTTTGCGGAACGAGATGACAGTTTGATTGGTACCATTTTGGGGTAAATACGCCTTTCTGATCGCCTGCTATTACACTTTTTGTGAGGCAAGGTGACAAAAAATGGCTGTTTTGGTATAGCTTTTTTTTTAAAAAAAATTTTTGCGTACACCTGGCGGGTTGAACCATGTGATGCTTTTATAGAGCTGGTCAATACGGACGCGGCGATACCTAATATGTGTACTTTTTTTTTTTTTTTACTTTTTTTTACTTCATTTGGGAAAATGGCGCTTTTTTTTACTTAGTTTATTTTTTTTACTTTTTACACTTTTTTTCACTTTCTTCTTACACTGTTTTTTTACGTTCTTTTTACAATTTTTTTTAAATTATCAAGACCCATTTGGATCTTGAAGATCCAGTGGGCTTGATGGCTATACAGTGCATTGCAATAGTCATTGCAATGCACTGTATCAGTGCTATACTAAGGCTCCATTCACACGTCCTGTTTTTCTTTCCTGCTTCGATCCTGATCCTGATCTGGATCCATTCCTTTCAATGGGTCCTGAAAAAATCAGGATCGAATCAGGAAAGAAAAACAGGACGTGTGAATGGAGCCTAAGGCTGATCAGACCCTGTAGCAGCAGAATGTGAGCAGTAGTTACAGCTCGCACTTTATGCTGATGGCAGCGGCTCCGATCCTGAGCCGCTGCTATCACATAATACAGCGCAGGAGGGGGCAAAAGGAGGCAACCAGGGGGCACTACAGGGGGGGGCACAGGAGACATCTTACCTGGTTTCAGGCTGCGATCTCCAGAGTGGAGATCACAGCCTGAAACTGGCATTTTAACATTGAAGCGCTGGATTGGTTAGTCTGCAGAGACTAACCAATCGGAGCGTTTGCTGGCAAGGGACCACTCTGATTGGTCCCTTGCCGGCTTCCCCGAGGTCTCTGCTCTTTGTAGTGTCACAGTCCCGGTAAGCAGTTTGGACGTCACTGTACGTCCAAATGCTGCAACTTACTTGCATTTTGGACGTACAGTAACGTCCAAATGCACCAAGGGGTTAAGCAAAATCTTGACAGAGCTATCTCATCTCTTAAACTGTTTATTTGCATTGTCTTATAGAGAGTGGCTAATTAAATGTTGCACTATGTGATATTATTGTACATGGTCATTGAACTCCTGGAGCTCCGGGCTACAGTGCTGTTTATTGCATATTCAATAGTATAAATAATCAATCCCATAAATGATACAATTAACATGAATACTAAATGTCGCATAAGTCTTAGGATTTCTCTACTTGGTACAGTTTATTTTGACATAAAAAACATAGCCAGGTATATCATGTGTGTCCGTTATCTGAATTAAACTTAAAATACTTGAAAAAAAATTGTTAAGTCAGCGAACAATTGTATTAGCATTCTGAACCTAGAAGCAATATTAGTAAATCTCTCAGTAATTTCCATATGGGCAATCTCTGATGCATAAGGAATTCCTTGTATTAAAAATCCTACTACTCTACCCCTTTATATATTTAATTTCATCATAATGTTTGTCCTATTATCATTTTTAAGTCTGCATGAATCAGATGTTTCAGTACATTCCATTGTGGTCAGTGTATTATAAGAATGAGCTGGTTAATACTGGAAATAGGATGAAAGTACGGATAGTAATGACCACAAGAACATTTCTCCTCAGTGAGTGAGGACAGCAGAAAATGACTGTGACCTTTGCAATCCTATTTCCTTTCTCAAACATAGTCTGAACGCTAATTGGAATAACCCCAAAGATAGAATTGTCTTAGCCTGTTAATGATATCAGCCAGTGGCATATATAGAAGATAAGTTCACTTTCAGTTGCTTCTTGACCCAACCCTTTCAACATGGTCCCCCACGCGCACTTAGCGGTAGCTGCACACAATGGGTAATGTATATAGTTGAGCGACTATTGGGTCGCTTTTTGATCATATGATCTTGCTCTGTTGTTTCTGGCAAACAGCATATATACTAGGTGTGCTGTATTTGGGCATTATTTGATCCCAGAGTGGTATATATTGAAATAAGGGCTCTTTATGTAGCAAGATCTAGAGTGATGATTTAGATTACCCTATTTTTACAGTTCTGATAACAATTAATGTTATATGATCTCTTGTTATGGATGTGTCGAAACGATGTGCAGTACTGCTGGGTTAAGTGTGGTGGACCTATGGTTCCATTTCAGAGGTTGGTAGTATACCCCCCATTTGGCTTATCCCCGGATAGACTATTGTCTGTAAATGTAGATTTTATGAATTGATGTATTTTGTACATAGTAACATAGTTTAGAGGCCGAAAAAAGACATATGTCCATCTAGTTCGGCCTGTTTTCCTATAAGTTGATCGCGAGTAAGGCAAAAAAAACCTGTGAGGTACAAGCCAATTTTCCCCACTTTAGGGAAAAAAATTCCTTCCTGACTCCAATCAGGCAATCAGAATTACTCCCTGGATCAACGACCCCTCTCTAGTAGCTATAACCTATAATATTATTACCCTACAAAAATACATCCAGGCCTCTCTTGAACTCTTTTAGTGAACTTACCATCACCACCTCCTCAGGCAGAGAGTTCCATAGTCTCACTGTTCTTACCGTAAAGAATCCTCTTCTATGTTTGTGTACAAACCTTCTTTCCTCCAGACGGAGAGGATGGCCCCTCGTCACAGTCACAGTCCTGGGGGTAAATAGATCATGGGAGAGATCTCTGTACTGACCTCTGATATATTTATACATAGTTATTAGATCTCCCCTCAGTCGTCTTTTTCCTAAAGTGAATGTTAATGTAATTTAGGATAAGTCCCAAATTAGAATTAATACTCAGTTGTCTGTGGTGTTCAAATTATGTTAAATTTCCCCCTTCATGGTAAGAGGGTGCGGCCGCAGCACAAGAAATGCACGTCCAGTCTCATTGCTGATCATGCAGATCTCTCCTGGTTACACCCAGGGAGCTAATTTTATTAGAAATACATGATGGTGTAATCACACCCCCCTTTGTCATCTATTTTAATATGTCCAATCACAATCATACAAGTTTACATTGAACAACAAATCAAAAGTGTTATAATGGCAGCCAATGGGATACACATTACTTCATCTATCTGGGAAATTCCATATGCATATATTAACTTCTGCTAAGTTCCTGTTTTTCTACAGACATAGCAAGTGATTATGAGTCATTTTTATTTTTAAGCATATGTGACATCTAATGGAGCTTAGAGATTATAAGATATAAGAGATATGTCTATAAGGAGATGGAGACCACCTAATAATGAAATATACAACCCTAGCACAATTGTGTTCACCAACTAACTAAATTTCTTTAACAGTTTCCTCCTCTTGAATACAATTTGCTAATAGTCTAAAGAGAGTTTCCCAATTGACTATATTCAGTTCAAACCAGGGCCTATGGGCCATCCATTAATCTGAGGTGTATCGATCAGGACAGACCCTATATCATCAATGCAGATCTTATATCTGTTCGTTCTCTGTTCATGGGATGGAGAAGTAGACACGAGTAAATAAGTGTCTTCCTCCTCTTGTACACAGCCTGCTTAGGTATCCAGAGGACTCCCCCAATGACTACATTCTGACTGGATTCCCCAGATCAGGGCTGATAAGCCATTCATCATCTATGGTAGACTCCACTGGACACCCAGCATTTTTCCCTGCATTTTCCTTTAAGTTATTCCAAGTTATTCCCTGCACAGCGCAGGGGCACAATCAGAAGCGAGGCAAAAATATCCAATAATCATCAGAGTTCAAAGTTGTCACGTCTAGGATGTCTTAGTTCTCATCTGAATCGTCAGGTCTAGCATTCGCAGGCTGGATTGATGTGTACATATGTATATTCCTCTTTTGTAGATTCTCCATGATTCACATTCAGTATACAGGTTATTATTAAAGTCAGGTGATGATGATAATATCTTCTTTCTGACCTTACTGCCAATTTAATCAGAAACAACAAATTTAGTATCATTTTACAAAGAGAGCATCAATCATCAACCTATCATTTTACTTAACTAAATCAGTTAATTGGGTTCAGTCAACACAGCAAATCAGTCTAATCAATGGACAATTCTTTCTTAGAATTAGTGGCTCTATAAATCTCCCTTAACCTCTTAGTATACTCCACTTCAGCAGCCACCCAAACCATACCATCCTTATCATGACATGTGCATAGTATGATCTTTTTTCCCTTTCTCAATAAAATCTGCTCCAGTACACGTTGTAATGGAACCTGTAAAGGACCTCTTTTCTTTCTTTAACATACCACATACCACATACCATCATCATTTTTCGATTGCTCGATACTTGCCAAGTGGGTTGCTATTCTTTCAGTATGTTATAGACCAGCCAGTTTTTTTTTTTTTTTTTTAATCTGCTTAAACCTTTGTTAGTGAAGTTAGGACACAAATTAGAACATAATGAACATAATGGGGCAAAGATGTAATACTCAGACTTTACTTAATAATCCAATCCTGATTAAACAATATCCAAGTGAGTCCACACCACCTTTCCTCTCACTGTGTGGATTATTTGCTAATTCTATAATCTCTCATCATTTTGCAAACTTCATAAGCATTAAGTATATTATCAATGTAAATATGTTTGGCTTCACCAATGTTGGAATGGTGAACACAGCACTCATTAGGGACCATCAAATCTGGGATCCAAACTTTCCTTTATATAAACTAGGTACTAGTCTTTGAGTCCAGATCTAAAAAGGAATTACACACATGTTTATGTTCAACAGTCAGAGCTGACCTGTAAGGGCTCCTACCACTTTAGGAAAGACAAAAAGTGTTTTTTTTAGGAAAGTCAAAAGGCTTGTTCTACATCCAGTATTTCTCTACTTGCTACCTCAGCCAGTGTCTTCTTTTACTCTTGCTTTTACTACAGACCAGGTGTTTCCTGAAAAATAGATCAACATAGACAAGGACATATTCATGCTGCCCCACCTTTGGAAACTTAATGCAGTCCATCTGCAATCTCTGAAATAGGCAAGATGGCCTAGGTATATGCCTTTCTGGAACTCTCAAAGTTCTTCCAAAATTATTTTAGGCCCACATGTAACCTTGGACAAACCTGGTGGCAGCGCTGCTGGACCCCTGGAATTCCCACCATCTCTCCTCCTGAACATACATCAACCCATGTGCTGAATTCATCATCAACGGCAGAGTGCACTTGAGAAGGCACCATTTTACCTACCCTCCAGAGCTTGTTATCACTCCTTGCTCTTACTTTAGAGGTCTTCTGGGCCTGGGTTGGCCAAGTCACGTAAACCTTAGGTTGGCTTCAGGAATTGGCTGGAGGTCTGCACTTATAGCAGTTTAATCTCCCAACTTGTTGTCTTTTTTTGCTTCTTCTGGACAGCATCAGGGCATAAAACAACTCTCACACACTCAGCACTCTTCATGGGTTTCCCATGGATCCAACAAAACATCTGCTCCCCCAGATCAGACCATAATCATGGAAGATACCAAAGGCATATATGAACTCTATATGAATATTAGTTATCTGACCACAACCATCTTACCAGCCTCAGTGAGCGCCTTCAGCTCTACCTCCTGTACTCACATTACAGAAGGGAGTGGTATTTAGGTGACAACATCAGTTTAGGCACTGACAGCATATCCTGTCTTCTGTGTGATCCATCTATACCATCTATGAGAGAAAACTCAATATTAATGTACTT